>SRPY01000328.1:0-34157 GCA_018360145.1 Claviceps africana | reverse complement strand
CCCCCCCCCCCCCCCCCCCCCCCTCACCTATCATTTTCCGCCTTGAGCTCGGCCAACAAGCCCCCCTTATCCCTCCGTTTTGCATCCTCGACCAATTTCCTGTCCACCAGGTCCGTAAACTCCTTTGCCTTGGCCAAGGCCGTCTGCGCACACTGCACAAACACGGGCGCATCGACATCCGCCCCTCCCAGCTTGCTCACCTGGCAAATCTCCCCATGTCTGTTCAAGCTAAACGTGCAGCTGCTCACCCTCAACTGCTCCTCCAACCACGTCGTGTCCAGGAGGACCGTCTCCCCCTCCAACGACGACGACGACGACGATGCCCCCTCCCCAAAAAAGCTAAACGTCACACAAAACGGCGAATGCAACCAGCTCAGCGGCATGGGCTCTCTCTCCGCGGGCGTATACACGGTCAGCGTCTCCCCCTCCATCAAGCTCTCGGGCCTGCGAAAGTGTCGCAGCGCGGCCACGACGGCGAAGCACGACACGTCGACGAGGTTCCCGTCGTGGGACAGCACGTGCAGATCCGCGCGGACCGACCAGCACTTCTGCCCGGCAATCAGGCACAGCGACTCCGTGTCCAGCGCCCCGGAGCGCCGGATCGTCTTTTCCAGCATCCGCGACAAAAGAACCTCTTGTTCCGTGGGGCGGTTGACTTCAAAGGACGGGGCGACTATGGGGCTGAGTTCCGATGCGATGGAGAATATCCCTTCAAAAGGGCGGTCTGCGAAGGGCACGGTGACTTCTGCGGAGACTTTGGCGATGACTCTGTTTTTGTGGAATGGAATAGAATGAAACCGAGGGGCAAGATTGTGAGTTACGTTTTTTTTTTCGTCCCTTTTTTGTCAGGGAGACAAGAAACGGGCGAGAGGAAGGGCGTACCTTGTCTTGCCGCACTTGACGTCCGCTACGCCATAATCATCCCCAAAGGCAAGCTCTATCGGCCGGAACTGCTCAAATTTGCGGTTGTCCAGCCGTAGGCCCTCTTGCAGGGCTTTTGTGAGAAACGTCCTCTCGCTGAGGGAGGGCTCTGCGTCCCGGGGCATCGTTGAAAAAGAAAAAGAAAAAAGAAAAAAGAAAGAAAGGTTCGTTGGGGGTTTGCAGGAGGGTGTTGGGCAGAAAGGGAGCCGTCTAGAGCGTTGAAATTTCGGTATGGTGCTTCTGGTTCTAGCAGTTTTGGCCCTTTTTTTTTCTTTTTTATATTCTCCCTCTTCCCAGTCGTCCGTCAATATACCGGCGCCGGGACATGCATGGTGTTGCTCGAGCGAGTGACGTGGGTGGTGGGAATTTCTGCCGGGCGGTGGAGGGTGCTCGTGGTCTCAAATTCCATGTCTGCTCTATTCCATCACACATGCACACGGGGCGGGGCATGACAACAAGTCGAGTTCGACATGCGACAACGTAGCTGCCGTGCTGATACAAAAGAGCGCCCAATCGATTCGTGATAGTCCCGAGGGCTGCCCGATGCGATGTGGCCCGTCTGCTCTGTTCAAAGCCTCGTCGACACTTTGTGCTCGTCGTGCGCGCGTCGTCGTGCCAGGCCAAAGTCGGCCACCCCAAGCCTGATTGGTGGTCCCGAAAAGTGTAGCTCCACTTCTGCGTGATTGGCCACCACCCAACGTCACTCGAGCCGAAATCCAAACCTCATTCGAGTCATCACTCTCTCTCGTCTGGGCACATCTCAAGTCGTCCAAATCCCTTCTTCCATCATACCTCTCAACACATCCCACCTTCCGTAGTAACCATGACCACCGCCCACAGACCGACTTTTGACCCAGTACGTATACTGAATACCAAAAATCGTCTCAACGCGCCTCACGTGCCTCCTACATCAATGTCCTAACTCTCCCTTTTTTTTTTTTACCCTCCAGGCCCGTGGCAAGGAAGCCCTCCGCGGTCCAGCTTATCACCAACGCCTACAGCCCGCCCATACTCAGCTCAAGTTCCGTCAAGCCGGCCAAGGCGGCGACGCCGACGAATACCCCACGCGCGACCTCGCCGCCGAGCTCCTCGCCGCCGAAGCCGTCCACTTCAGCAAAAAGGCCGGTCGTCCCCTCCCCCTCCAGGACGCGGACCAAGACACAAGCCCCACGGCAGCAACGGGAAGCCACCAGAAAAGACGGCCCAGCTCCAGCCCGAGCCCGAGCCCCAGCCAAGACGACTACGACGCCAAGCGGCGGCGCATCCTAGAGGAGTCGCGGGCCGTGGACGCGGACGACTCGGATGACGAGGACGACAGCGACGGCAGCTCCTCCGACAGCGAGGACGACGAAGAGGCTGAGCTGGCGCGGGAACTGGAGCGCGTGCGGAGGGAGCGCGAGGAGAAGAAGAAGAAGGAGGAGGCGGAGCGGGCGAGAGCCGAGGCCGACGCCCGGGAGAGGGACATTGCGCTGGGGAATCCGCTCTTGAACAAGGTGGACTACACCATGAAGAGGCGGTGGGACGATGATGTCGTGTTTAAGAATCAGGCGAGGGGCACCGAGGAAAAGGGCAAGAAGAAGGAGTTTGTCAATGTGAGTGTTTGGGGGTCTGCCCTTTTTTTTTTCGTGTTTCCGCGCCAGATACTCGCCTCTTTTTCTTCTTTTTGGATGCCCCTTTTCATTCTCTTCTTTGGCGTCCCATCCCATCAAGGGGGGCTGGGATTGAGCTGGACAATGTCGTACTAACCTGTACTAGGACTTGCTACGATCAGACTTCCACAGACGCTTCATGAGCAAATACGTTCGATAGAGACAGACTTTGATACAGATACCCCTCTATAAATGCTTTGTTCACAAACAGATTTCTTTATATAGTTCTGCTAGTTTCTTCTTTCTTTCTTTCTTTCTTTCTTTCCTTCCTCCCTTCCTTCTTTCCTTCCTTCTTTTTCTGTTTCTTTGCCCGGCGTCTCAACGCCGGTGATACAGGGTAACAAGGAACAGAATCACAGTCTCTTCTCCTCGGCCAGCAGCCTGTTCTCCATTTCCTCAAAGGCACCCAGCACGTTTCCATACCGCTGGTACGTGCCGTCCTTGAAGCCCTCGTCCACGCGCTCAATGGAACCGTCCTCCTTCCACCGCTGCGCAATCAGCTCGTCAAACGTCTTGTCCCGGTGTCGCTCCAGCGCCCACAGCGCCTTGTACGCGCCGCCGAGCGCGCACGCGTTGCCGCCGACGTCGAGCTTGTACACGCCGTCGGCGCCGCCGAGCACGTCGCCGATGACGCGCGCAATGGCGGGATTCATGGACCCGCCCCCCACGAGGTAGATGCGTCGCGGCTGCGCGGGCAGGCCGTCCCGGGGGCTGTGGACCAGCTTTTGCGACCGCAGCCGCATGGACAGCGCCTGGGACTCGACTATGATGCGGGGGTCGAGCTGGCGGGACCAAGAGCCGTCCATCTGCTGGAGCTGCTGGAGGTGGCTGCCGTCGACGTGGCACTCGAAGCGGAAGGTGCCGGCGCGGATGTTGGGGACCGTCTCGCGAAGGTAGAAATACAGACCGAGCTTGGCCTTGTCTCCGTCCTTGGCGACGGCCAGGGGAGGCGTGTCGAGGACGGCGCTGTTGAAGTCGTCCCAGCCGGGCTGTTGTGTGCCGCTGGCCTGGGCACCGGGCAGCGCGTCCCGCACCTTTTCTCGGGCCAGGCCGCCGTTCTTGTAGCACAGCATGAACATGTAGTGGCCGCGCGTGGTGGGGTGGTTGAAGAAGTGGTAGGAGCCGTCGGGCCGGTAGGCAGGCGTGTTCATGAGAAACGTGGTCGACGTGCCGAGCGAGACGATGGCGTCGAGGGGCCGCAGCGGGAGCGCGAGAATGGTCGCCGGGTTGTCGCCGGTGAAGGGTACGACCTGGCAGTCCGGGCTGAAGCCGTACTTGTGAACGAAGTAGGACGAGATGCTGCCGAGGGAGCGCCCGCCGTCCATTTCCGGCTCTCCGAGCTTCTGGCGGAGCTGCTGGGCGCCATCCCGGCTGCCGCCGGCCAGGCCTAGCAATTCGGGGCTGTAGCGCTGGTTCGGAATGTCCCAGAGGTTCATGCCGCACACGTCGCCGACGTCGAGGGGCGCGATGGACCCGAGGAAGAGGGAGGCGAGGAAGGACGAGACGAGGGATATGCGGCTTGTGCTGGCGTACATTTGCGGGAGGGCCTGTCTCAGGCGCATGATTTGCAATCCCGTGAAGCGCTGTTTGCTCCGTTGTTAGCGTACCGGGCTTTTCGTTTCGTTTCGTTTCGTTTCGTTTCGTTTCGTCTCTCAGATACTCACATGGTGGGCACCGCTCCCCGTCACCTCGGCGAGCGCCTCCCTGCCACCCAGCACGGCGTCAAAGGCATCGCATTCCGTCTGGGTGCTCTGATCCTGCCAGTTGGGCGACCACTCGTGCGCCAGCGCCCCGGAAAGCTGCGACACGAGGCTCCTGCCGGGGTCCAGGCCGGCGAGCAGCCGCCCGGCGTGCTCGTTCCAGAAGACGCTGCCGTGCTGCTGGCCCGACCCGCTCACGCCGCGGATGCGGCTCACGGGGACGGGCATGTCGCGGCACAGCCGCTCGAGGACCAGGTCCAGCGACTCCATCCACATGGCCACCGGGGCGAAGACCTCGCCCGTCTCGTCGCGGACGTGCACGCCCTTGTGGACGCCATAGTCTCGGGCAAAGTCGCCGTCAAAGTCAACCTTGGACTGGGCTATCGTCTTGAGCTGCGAGTTGACGACGATGGCTAAGAAGAGGAAGCTGGGGGTTAGCCGACGTGCTTGGGGCAGAGAGACGGCCATTGCGGCTGGTACGTGGTCGAAGGGGGGAGAAGTGACGGGAGCATCGTGCGTACCTTTCAGCTGCTGCGTCGACAGGTCAAAGCCCAGATACAAGGGCCCGTTGTCGTCCATCGTGATGCGTGTTCGTAGGGGGACCAGACGCGAGAGCGACAAGCCAGCAGGAGACGGAAACGATGCGGGAACGAGAACCCAAGAACGGCCAAGGAGGACGACGGCAACGGAGCTTCTTCCGCTTCACAGCCCGGCGGATTCAGAGTCAGAACCACGTTGAAAGACGTTGGGGGGAGGGGGTTGTTGTTTTGGAGGCTGGACTCCCGGCATCGAGGCTTCCCATCCGCCCGTCTGGGTGGTCCCCGGTTCCTCGATGGTGATTGATGCGGCTAGAGGATGCCATGTCACCGATGGAGCCGCGTCCTGCGGGGGCCATGACTTCAGCCGTTCCGCCGGGCGGCGCTTGTCTGGCGTCTGGCCGGCTGTCGGCGTGGTGGTCGCTTCGAACTTGGTCGTCTCAACAAACTGCTGGGATCCTTCGGGAACCTTGGATCGTGTTGGTGCCGGCCTCTAGGGTTTGTGGCGTCTGTGGCGTCTGTGGCGGAGGCCCGTCGACATCGAGTCTGGTCTGGTCCGTCATCGGCGCGGGTGGCACGCCGAAAACACGGCCGACACGGCCGACACGGCCGACCCGACGGCAAAAGACAAAAGACAAAAGTCACAGACAGGACGGTTGCTTCTCGGAGAGCCAAAGGAGAGAGGCACGCGGCGGGGTGCGCGTCGCGTGCAAATTCCATCCACTACATCCCCTGCCGCTGTTCCCTCTTGTCTCCGGCTGTTCACTGTTTGCTATTTGCTGTTTGCTGTTCTCTCTTACGACTTGGGGCCCCTCACCAGTAGTCACGCATGGAAAGACGGGGAACGCGTGGCCAAGAAAATTAAGGTTATAATCAAATCAACAAGCCCGGTCAAGGAGGAGAAGTCCACTACAATGCAAGCAAAGAGAAACGCAGTACCATGGCTAGAACCTGCTCATCAGCGACTGCATCAAATCTGCCCGCTCGCTCGCTCCAAACTCCCTCTCTACGGCGTTGGCAAGATCCCCAAACAGGTCATTCGTGTTAATCCAGGCATACGCGCTCTGCAAGAAGCGCATCCCCTCTTCGCAAAACAGAAGCTTATCGAATGCTTCGCCAGTCACGCGACTCGCCTTGGCAGCCTCGTCGGCTCTTGGTTTCCGCGCAGCCTGGTATGTCCGCAACCACGGTGCCAGTTCAATTGGGGGACTGGCGGCTGCTGCTGCGAGGGTGAGGGAGAGTATGATGGCGTCTTCGATGGCCTGGGACCCGCCTTGACCTAGTGTTTTGTTTCGTGTCAGTTGAACTGCGTGAATCCATGACCAAAAAGACGACCACCCCCCCCCCCCCCCCCCCCAAGAAAATAAAAACATAATAATAATAATAATAATAATGACGATGATGATAAGAAAATAATACACGATAACGTGTCGTTCCCACTTCAAACGAAAACAACAACTTCCATACCTTGGTGCGGCAGCATGGCATGTGCTGCATCGCCGACGAGAACCGTTCTGCCGTGTATCCATGTTGATAGGGGAGTTCGCTCGTACAGGCCGCTGACGATCTGTCTCTCCGAGTACTTGAACAGGTCTCGGAGGAGCGGGTCGACCGACTCGAGTCTATCCTGCAAGCGGACGTCGCCTCGTATCGCCCACGACTCCCGCCATTCGTGTCCCGGCCAGGCGGGCACTATGGCGGCAATGGCGACAAGCTTGGCTTTCTCGATGGGAAACGCCACCATGTGCCGTTTTCCAGGCGCCAACCAAATCTGTCCATGATGGAGGCAATCGTGTAGCTTGGGTGGCAACGCCTCGGCCTCGATGATGCTGCGTACGGCGACCTGGCCGGAGAAGACGGCGTTTTCTTGGTTCCACAAGGAGCGTGCGAACGACTTGATTCCATCCGCACCGATCAAGACATGACATGTGGCCGATGTGCCGTCGTGGAAGTGAGCCGTGACCGAGGTGTCACCCTCGGTGACATCGACCAAGGTCTTGCCGAGATGGATTTGATCCTGCGGGAGTTCACAGGCTATTATATGTACCAATTTGGCGCGATGGCAGTAGAAACTGCGCCGTTCCGTGTTCAGTCGTCCCACAAACCTGACCGCGCTGTCGACGTGTTCCCTGTGCACTTTGGAGTCAGAATATGCTGTATTTCCTTTTCCCACGTCGCGCTGCAGCTGACGCCCCTGATGGAGAAATACAATGACTCGGAGTAAGGTATGTACCGGAAAACAATATTGATGCCTCCTCGGTTTCGGCACGACACCTCATCGAGCTTGTCCTCCAAGCCGAGCTTCTCCAACACGTATGCAGCATTGGGACCACTTGCGTATGTCAGTCCATGACGCACAAACAATCCGGGTTTTTGGGCACCTACATGGCAACACCAGCCCCAGCATCCGTAATGACCGCATTACGTTCATATACATCTGCTCGAAGCCCGAGCCGATGCAACGCCAGTGCCGTGGTCAAACCACTTATACCGGCCCCGATGATGACAATACCGAGCCCGGCAGAGCACGTCATGATGAGAGTTTGACACAAGCTCGAGCGTTTTCTCTTGAGAGTCACTGCCCTTCCCATTTAAATGAAGGTCAATCCCCCTGAGAGGCGTTTTTTTTGCGTTTTTCCCCCTTTTCATATTACATAAGCCCTGGTGGCTTCTGCCCCTGTGTGCCGTTCGCCATGATCCAAAGAGCGTCATTGGAGCGGCGCATGAACAACAAAGACAACTCGTGTTCGGAAGAGGCGAGGTCGCGTGGTGGAGATACGCCGTTATCTGGAGGGCTTGTCGCAAGGCAGGCAAAATCACCACCCACCCCGAAAAGCCAGGGCTGAAGCTCCTCGTCTCCTCGACTCCTGGTGCCGCGATACTATTTTGAGCGTTCTCGGCTGCGCCATGCTATAACGGCGTTGCTGGATTCCGCGGCTCACCACCGAGTCCTTTCCCTCCAAGTCAAGACGTGAGGCCGTGCTGCTGGAAGCATCAACCCCTCAAACATGTGCTCTGAGCTCTCTGGATCGAAGGATGATGTCAAGGCAGTCAGTCCGGGCGGTTTCCAACGCTTCCCGTCGCGTTGCGTTGCCGGGCACGACGAGAAGGCACCTCGTCAGGGACGTAGGCGCGGCGCCTATGATGGTGACGGCATCCTCTCGGGTCTCGATACTATCCAGAACTCATGCCGTGCGGCGCGAACTCAGGTGTCCTCCGCGGTCACGACACGGTCGTGCAAGATCTGGTCGAGACACCGAGACGCGTGGAGAGATGCGCAGAAGTGGACATGAACCAATCCGCGTCGTCGGCTCCGATGCCGGCGCAAAGGGCAGGAACGAAGAGATGTCGGACGCCGCGTGCCTTCCGTCCATGTCTCTTCTTGGCTTCCTCCTCCCCGCGTCCAAGCTAGTCCGTCCGTGAGGGGGAGAGTCATAGTCCTCCACAGATGCCGTTTATTCCTCCTGCGGCGTGGCACCCCGGAGTACGTAATCATGCAATGCAGCAACGAATGATTCGTTTCTGTTTCATGTTTGACAATTCGTTGCTGCATGTTACGTACGCGGCACCCCACACACAGCACCTCGTTTCATACAACGGTTAGTCAGCGCGAGGTTCTTCGTATCATGTCTGGTACCTCAAAATCGAAACAGCCATCCATTCTCCAATCCAACGATGCCACTGCCTCGTCGTCTCACCGGTGTAAATGTACGCACATCCATATGCATGTGCAAAGTACCTGTTTACTCTATGTGCCATGCGCGCAGACCAGTACGCATATCTACCCTCGTATAAATATGCCCTATATCAGCTTCGTCATCCAACATGCTGTACCACGCATTCCTCGCTCGACCAAGCCGTTCGGGCTGCTGCTCACCCTCTAATGTACGATCTAACTCTAATGTCCGTGTTTTGGGTCTCTCTCTCTCTCTCTCTCTCTCTCTTTTTTTTTTTCATTGTCCTCGGCCGTGACGTCCCCCCTCTCCCTCTTCTGCCTGACCCTCCGGCTTCTGCAGCGCGTCGGACCCGGTAATGAACTCGTCCCATTTTTCATTGACCGGCTTGTCGCGAGACACGAATCGCACGCGCAGTCTTCTCACGCCACGCACCTTGTTTCCAATCTGTGAGCGCACGGCGTCCTCAAGGTCTTTGACGTCGTGTACCGTCCATGCTCCGGGCACGGCCAGCTCGACATCAACCAGGTAATTCTGGCCAGACTTGATGCCGCTAATGTCACGTAGCTCTGCCTCGTGACCATCGCTCACATTGGCCAATGCGCGGTGTGCTTGCTTTCTGATCGACTTCTTCACCTCGTCGTCAAGACTGCGGTCTGCCAGCTCGTACAATGCTTCTTTGGTGTTTTCGTATCCCGCACTGACGACCATGACTGAAATGAGGAGTCCGCCCACGGGATCCAACCAGGCACAGTTTTCAATGACGTTGGCCCCGAGAATCGCAGCAAGTGTGACAATCCCCGTCAGGCTGTCAACTCGATGATGCACCGCGTTTGAGGCCAAAATGGACGACTTGCGTTCCCGGGCAATTTTCATTGCTAAGAACAGAGCGTCAGCGACGGGATGGGATCGAGTGCGTTGCCAAGGAAATACAAGAGAACAGAATAAAATAAAAAGAGAACGTACTCGCGTGATATAGCCATTCCTTGATCAGAATGGTACCACCGGCCAACCACACGGCGTGGATACTTGGGATGCCCAGATCGGCAGGACTGTGGGAATGGCTGTGGCCGTGGCCCACATGCTCAAAGATGTGGTGTGCTCCTTCAGGGTTGAAGTGACCATACAAGCTGATGCCGCTCTCCCAGCCCATGTACAAGCCGCCAACCAGTAGCATGCCTGACACACCGAGTGATCCCAAGCTTTCCACCTTGCCGAACCCCATGGGGAATCGATCGTTGGGTGGCTTCAAGCTCCAGGACACCGTCAACAGAGTCAAGACGTCGGAGGCGAGATCCGCAAGACTATGCCAGGCGTCGGCTACCATGGCTCTGGAATTGAAGGCCCATCCGCCGACGAATTTTGCAATGGCCATTCCCAGGTTGGACAAAAGACCCAGTCGTGTGATGCGCACTCCTGGGTCGCTCGTATTGGCCGAGGTGAGATATGTGTTGTCGTGATGGTGATGATGATGTCCAAAGGGCGAGTGACTGTGACTGTGACTGTGACTGTGACTATGGCCGTGGTCGCCGTGGTCGCCATGGTCGCCATGGTCGCCATGGTCGCCATGTTTGCGAGTCTGCTCGAGTGCAGTTCCCATGACTGCGGGTAGTGTGCGGACGCGGCTGCGGACAGGAGCCAGATGAAGGACGCAACGAGCAGTTGCGAAGCTACGGACGAGATGGGGCGTCGAGGGCGAGGGCGAGGACGAGGGCGAGGACGAGGACGAGGACGACAAGGCGAGTCGTGAGCGTGGCCGGGACGGGGAGCAGTGGTACACGGCAGCCGTTGCGAAGCCACATGAAGCACGGGCGAGAGAGCACGCCGTCGACAAGGGGGGACACGACGAGCAAGATAAAGTCGGGATCGTGCGGCGCGCCTGCGAGTGAAGTGGCAAAGGCGGCCGGGAAAGTCCCGGCGGGAGAGGCCGTGGAGGTTGATGTGTCCTCAAGAGTCCCAAGCGGCTGCCGCTTGCACAACCAGTCAACGCTGACGTTGAGGCCGAGCGGCTATGGGGGTTGGAGCGGCTGCCGTTGCCGTTGCTGGTGCTGGTGCTGGTGCTGGTGCTGGTGCTGGTGCCGGTGGAGACGCGCACGCGGCTGCATGTGGGGCTCGCGCAGCGCCCGACGGTGGCGGTGGCCCGGGACACGCCGGTCGTTGCATGCATGCGCATGTGTGTCGAGCCAGACGAGACAGCCGAGCCAGATGAGACAGACGAGACAGCCGCGCCAGACACGCACCGGCGCCGCACGGCCAGGCGGAAGGACCGCTGGACCTGGGGAGACGTCAGCATTGGAGAAGGCGGGCCACGCACTGTGCCGCCTCGGAGGTCCCTTGTGTAGGGTAAGCAGGTAGGTAAGGAGTAGGTAAGGTAGGCAGCCGTAGCACCCGTCGGCGTCCCCGGCTGCTGGTCTGTCGCGGACCGCCGTCGATTTGTTGATGTATTGATTGCTTGTCGCCTTGTCGCCTTGTCGCCTTGTCGCCTGGCGTCTCTCGCTGCCAACAATGCGCGCTGACCCGGTGTCTCTCGTGCGTTGCTTCGCACGGCGGTCGTCAATCCCTTATCGCTTATCGGTCACGCGGTGGCATCGAGCCAGGTCACGAGGTGCAGACGCTCGACAGCTGTGCAGCTGTGCAGCCTCGGAAGCGCCAGGTCCAACGGCCGCGAAGCGGGAGGGGAGAAAAGAAGCCGCTGGTCAAAAAGGAAGCAATGCGTCCGCAAGTGTGCATGTGTGGGTGGTGGTGCGCATGTGCTTTGTCCTTGTCCTTGATTCGGAGTAGCAGAGTAGCAAGGAGATGGATGATGAGGGAATGGAGAGCCACCGCCCGAGGTTCTGATGCTGATGCCTGACGCCTGATGCCTGGTTTGCCTTTCGAAATCGGAGTCACGGAGCGGCATCGCCATTGGTCCACTTGGTGATGAGTGGCCTCGAGTACGTAAACATGCAGCCACGGAAAAGATCCTGGTGAATGGACTTGCTGGCAGACGAGGTTCTGCTTTGATGGTTAGAAATAGAAATAGAAAAAGAAAAAGAAAAAGAAAAAGAAAAAGAAAAAGAAAAAGGCTACTTGCTATTATAGAATAAAGAATTGAAAATCTACTGCTACATAGTTGCACACTCAAGTCGCACTCGCACACGCACACGCACACGCACACGCACAACCTCGCCGTGCATCAATGGCAATAAGCAGGCAGGACGACAAAGTTTTGTATATAGAAACGCACTTTTCTTCTATTGTCCCCTTTGTAACATCCAACTTCTATAGACAAAGGGAAAACAGAGAACAAGAGAACACAACAAGAGGAAGCCAAGCCTCCCATGCCCCGTTTTTATCCCTTTAAGCTCTCTTCTTATTGTCTAAGCGCATAGCTACACATAGTTAAAGACGCTGAGCGAATCTCCCTTCGGGCAGGCCAAGCTTGTAGTCCAACCAAAGGTATTGGCATCACAGGAAATGGTGACAAATGTATCGGGATGCTGAGAGCAGGCGAATTTGAAGGAGTATTGCATATCCATGGACCCGACACTGATGGTGCTCAGGTCATCCCCTAGATGAACAAGTACAGATTCGTCGCCAGAATCGCACTGCCAGTAGTTATCCTGATCGGTGAGATTGCACGTTTGCTGAGTTTTACCGGCCGGGGGAGGTCCTGAGCGGCATACGGCAAACGTCTGGCCGGCACAGATGGCGACGGTAGCCAGCACAGCGGACGTGGAGAATCGCATTGTGGCTCGTGGTTGTTGTTGTTGTTGTTGTTGTTGTTGTTGTTGTTGTTTTTTTGCTTGTACTGTGTGGGTTTGTGGTGTTGTGTGTTTTGTTATGGGACTACTCGAGGCCTTGTTGGTGTTTGATGACGGGCAAGGAGGAACTGGGACGCTGGGAAGAGGAGGAGCGACGACTGTCTTTAAATAAAACACCGTGGATAAAATACGAGCCCCTCTTCCATACATACAATTTACCCTCTGAATTATTTTACAAAAATAGAAGCCTCTCCCTATAGCAGACCAATTAGCATTCCTTTACTTGCAGCTACTGGCAGGGATAGTAAGCTGTTGTATAGTAAATACCTCTTCTCTCTTGTAAACGAATCCAAGGGGTGGACTGTATGCATGTATGCTTTGTGCCATGTGCTGTGTTCTCGTGTGCCATGAGGCATCATTGTATCCAGAAAGTATAGACAAGTCGTTGTTCCGGAACGGCATGTCTTCCCCGTGCGGATAAAGATGCACGTCGTATCCAGGATCCCGGAAAGCCGTGCCGAGGATTTACCCGCCGTTGGCTGTAGACGTGTCGACCGGATCGTCGGGATGCGGTGCTGGGGTGCAGGACACGTGTCCCCGGACGCCTCCAGTCTCGTGTCCTGCTGCATCCTGTTGCATCCTGTTGCACGACGCGGGCTTCCTAGGCTCCGCATGTCGCACTGCCGTGATCCCGTCTCCGACATCAGACCTGGGATCCTTTGCCCGTAGTTGCCGTTGTTGTAGAGGGAGAGCCCGGAGTTTGTGTTGCCGAATTGTTTTGTGCTTCGTGGCTGGGTGGATCAGCCCTGGATCAGCTGGGAGGTCCCGGCGTGTTGCACTAAAAAGACGGATGTCATCACCTCGCATTAGTTAGCGCGTTAGACCCCCCTATCCGGGCAACACGGCATTTCTCCCTTCGCTCCTACCGTCCGCGCCACCATCTTTTCCGCCATTACCGGCTGTCCAGTTCCGGGAATACATGTCTGATGACTTTGGTCACTACATTTGCACGCACCACAGCTGTGGTCAGGAGACGAGACTGGCTCGCTAGCTTGCAGGTACCTACCGCCTACTGTTGCCTACTTAATTGCGGGCTTTCTACTCACTTACTTCTAAGTACTTCTTAAGGAGGCACCTAACCCAAGTAAGTACCCGGGTACTAACTTTATAAAGAAGTATGTGTGTTTAATGCACATACTATATGTACATATGTACATGCAAAGTGTAGCCTTCTCGGCATCAAGGGCGGATGGAGCATCCTCTCCTACCTGGGTACCGATAAAGCATACCTCACGCTCCATTCCAGACGCAAACCCTACTCCCTACTGTGGCCACCAACTGATAGGGTGTAACTACAGCTTGATTCTGTGTTGTAGAAGCGTGTTCCAATTCCTACACGTCTTGATACATGGCTATACCCATCCTCTGTTCCCCATCCCATCCCCCGCGTCTTACTTTATGAACAACCCTGTCCTCTGTCCTTCAGCCCTGCTGAAAGGCCTCCAATCGGACTTCATCTCCCTTGGGGCATCTCAGGACCATGCTGCCAGTAGAGCTGGCATCACAGCGGATGGCAGCCTTGATGGCCGGCCTGCTGGCGCAAGAAACCCTGAAGCCAACAGGGATGGGACTCGCGGCTGTCAAGACGCTGTTTGTTTCCGGCAAATATTGGACAAGTAGTGATGAGGAACCGCAGTACCAGATGTTTGGGTAGTCGCCCGGGAAGCACTGCATCCCGGTGACTCCCCTGCCCCTAAGCGCCCCGGGAGAGCATAAGGCAAGCGTCTGTCCGGCACAGACGGCCATGGTCACCAGCGCGGCGGATGTGGAGAATTGCATTGTGGCGGGTTTGTCTGTACGGTATACACTGTATGTATCGTGCGTGTATCCGAGGTGCTGTGTGTTTTGTGCTGGGCTCCTTTGAAGCAGGCAAGGCGGTGATGGAGGTGACCGGGGGGTTTATGCTTGACGTGTTGACGATGGGCTCAAGAGAGCGAAGACTGTCATGTTATATAATGCCATGGGTTTGAAAGACGCACGTCCCTTTCTAGGATGTTGTTGGATTTTTTTTTTTTGATTTTTTTTTTGTTTCATCTAGATGGAGAGTTGCATCAGTGGTCCTTCCATGATTTACATGAAGCTCGAATGGGGTGTGAATCCTGAATCATGAACACGAATAACGAAACACGCAGAAGTAGATTTTCAAACACGCAGTAGTACCGCCCGCGCTTCTACGCGCCCGGCTTAAGTTCGTAAACGCACAGCGTAACAACAGCACGCGTGCCTCGCTATGTATACCACGCTACATTAGACCATATAGAGTTGAATTTATTAAAAGCCCCCTATCAGGGGTATTTAATGTACCTATAGAGGCGATAATTAAAGGCAGCGATTGTGAGCAATAAGTGGATATTCCTTCTGTTTTAGGCTTAGCTTCTGCTGCGTTTAGTTGTTCCATGAACACAAATGCATCCTCTCTCTCGGCGGCAAATGCGCGCATCGCACTGCCACTGGCATCTCCCAGGGGGCGCCAGGCATCGCGAGTCAGCCACGTCCATGTTGCAGGGCATCAACGGCTCCTCCTACCGTCTGTCCCTCCATCCGTGTCTAGGTTTGAGAGGCGGGGAACGGAGAAAGAAGGAGAAAGAAGAGGGAGAAGAAAGAACAAGAAAGAAGAAAAGTGGCAGAACGAGAAAGAGTGACAAGCACAAGAAGAGGCGTGTGCATCGAAAAATCACGAGTCGATTCATGCCACTTTTTGCGTCGCAAGTTCTGGCCCACTTTTTCAATCCAACTTTACTGGGAATACAGACATTGGTGTAGAGCAAAACTTTGCATGACTTGATGGTACAACACGAGTAACAAACTGGCTAGAGTCGTCAAACAAGCACTATTATATCTCATAAGCCGGGAGACCAGAGCACAAGGCGTCACTTGACATGTGCACTTAAATAAGCACAGGAGGATGGAGACGTGGCTTGGTGCGCAGGTGTGGCCCAAGTACCTGGGTATCTACTTGACCAGTGGTAAGTACCTCTTCATCTATCCAAGACACACCTGTCTACTACATTCAGGTAGATAGTAGGTAAGTACCTAGATCAGTAGTGGGTACCTACTCCTACCGACCTACTCCATGACGCCACTCCTCCCAACAGATGTGCAATGATCATCACATCCACTTGCATCTACCTACACACAGACATACCATGTACAGACATCGAGTACTTCCATGTCTGCCTACCTACCTACCTACCTACCTACCTACCTACCTACCTACCTACCTACCTACCTACTTAGGTATGTAGCCCGGTTCACCACGTCTTCGCCATGCCCCCCTCGCCTGCCTTTGCGTCGACCATAGCCATGAGCAAGCCGCTCATGCGCATCCCCTACAAGGACATCCTCGCGGCTCCCACCATCATTCCTGCGACCGCCAAAACCCTCCAGGGTGGTCTGTCGGCCTTGCTCAACTTCTTCCAGACCCCGCCCCCTGGCCGTCTTCCCGATGCAACCGTCGTGCTCACGGGAGCAGGGATATCCGTCTCCTCCGGCCTCGCCGACTACCGCGGTGTCAAGGGCACCTACAGAGTCAACAAGTCCTACCGCCCCCTCTACCACTACGAGTTCATCAGCAACCACGAGGCGCGCAAGAGGTACTGGGCTCGTAGCTTTCTCGGCTGGTCTTCGCTCCACAAGGCGCGCCCGAACGCCGGCCACTACGCCGTCAGAGACTTGGGCGACCTGGGCTTCGTCCACAGTGTCGTTACGCAGAACGTTGACTCGTTCCATCCGCAAGCCCATCCACGGATACCATGTCTAGAGCTCCACGGCTATCTCAGGTCTACCGTCTGCACCAGCTGCCACACAGAGTTCTCTCGCGAGCAGTTTCAGGAAGAACTGTCGCGCCTGAATCCACGTTGGGCTGCGCTTCTGCGCGAGGCCATGGCTTCCGGCGCCTTGGACACGGAAAGCATCAAGGAGCGGAAATTCCGGGGCCTCAAGACCAATCCTGACGGCGACGTGGATCTGCCCGAGGCTCCGTACACGACCTTTAGATACCCGCCATGTCCCAAATGCCTGTCCGATCCTCCCGCTCAGACCGATGGCCAGCGCCATGTGGTCCAGGTCGATTCCGACGGGGCATGGGCCATGCCAAGCACGGCGGGCGTTCTCAAACCAGCCGTCGTCATGTTCGGAGAAGGCATCTCGACCCAGGTGAAGACGACCGCGGAAGAGAGCATCGACAAGTCCGGCAGGCTTCTCGTTCTCGGCACCTCTCTTGCAACCTACTCAGCATGGAGGTTGGCCAAACGAGCCAAAGACCGTGGCATGCCCATTGCCATAGTCAACATTGGCGGCGTGAGAGGCGAGGAGACCTTTTTTGACGACGTCGACGCTCGGCAGAGAGGTGAACGCGCAGTACGCGTCGAATTATCGACGGATGAGCTATTGCCAGCCCTCGTTGAGCAGTTGCGAAAAGCTGGGGTTGGTCCTCAACAACGGCCACCGATGAGAACCGCCCTCCAAAACTCGACCGTTTTCAAGGATATGTTGTCTTGATTATTATACATGATTGTACATGATGGGCACATGGGTATACGTAATGTGTGTGTGTGGAAGACCAAATACATGAATAAAAACATGGCCTTTCAAAAGAAGCTGCCCAGATTCGCCGGCTTTGACTTGGTTGTGGAATCCGCCGTGCCCATTTCTTGGTCAACTGGCGCATCTTTGACTATAGGTTGCTCCGTCGCCGCGGCCACCTTCTGCGCCTCGGGCCGCGTCGCCGCATCTATTTCTCGCTCCGTCGACGGCGATGCCGGATCGCTTTCCATGGCTTTCAACACTTGACAAGACGTGCGTTAGTGCAAGGATTTCGGCCGGGGAACGCGCATGACATTTTCTTTATTTTTTTATTTTTATTGTTTTTCCCTCATGACGCCACTTACGTTCCTCCCAGTCCGTGTCGCTCTGGACTTCGTCGGCGCCGCCCAGGAGCCTGTCCACGTCGACGTCCTCCCCGTTCTTGAGCCTTCTCAGCGCCTCGCGCAGCTGCTCCATTCTGACGGTCGACTGTCGTTGATACCGCTCCGACTGTTTCCGCAGCGCAATCATCTGGATGGACATGGAGCCGATGAACAGGAACATGACGATGAAGTAGGTCGCGGGGTTCCAGTCCTTGGGACGCGTCCTCTCGTTCGTCGGACGGTTCTCCCTCCGAAAGGGTTTGGGGATCAATGATTTCCAGAAGCTGGCATCGGTGATGGTCGCGGGCCCGGAGCCGGTACTTGACGCGCGGATGCCACCTACGACGGGGTGGACGGGAGCTCGCGGTTCGACATGGACGCGGCCAGCGCGTACTGCCCGGAGCACAAGTCGGCGCGTCGTCATGTTGTTGGGGTTGTGTCCTCGTCACCGCAGGTTCTCGCGAGACTCGGGTCGACAAACGCTTCACTCGTCATGGTGTGCCGCCGAATCACGAGCGCCACAAAGTCTGGAGTGGGGTTGAGGAAGGGTAGAGATGAGGCTCAGCGCCTCTTCAGCCACATGCGTCGGTTGCCCCGGACAACCACAACGGTGCGCCCCACTCACACGGGCCCAATCTCCTCGTCTGCATCTCAACGCCAAACCCGAATGGAGGTGGAAGAGCATTGTTTTGCACTTGTATTCCTAGCACATTGTCATTGCGTACAGAATTGCATATCGCTTTTTTTTCTTTTTTGCTCTTTTTTTTTTCTCTTTTCTTCGGCGGCGCAGTTTGGCAAACCACTGCATCTGTTTTGTCTTGTTCCAGGCGTTTTCGGTCCCACGACTTTTACGTTGCGACGACATGATTGCTACACCACCACCGCCACCACCACCCACATACTAACTCCCTCGCAATCCACCATGGCTTCCTTGCAAGCCTCTTCCGACGCCGTCAAGGCCGCCGTCGCCTCTGTCGCGACTTGCACGCCGGCTACCGTCGTTGCTCTCAAGGAACTTCTCCTTGTGGAGTCGGAAACATCCCATCCACCCGCCGCTTCCGCACCGGCCTCACGCCCGACAAAACCCGCGACCACGTCGAGATCGAGAAGCACGACTGCGAAACGGACGGCTGCTTCACGCGAGGAGCAGCTTGGCGCACGCGAGAGGACTGTCCTGGCCACGCACGTCGTCAACTCGACTCTAAAGGCCCTCGCAGAGGCCGCAAAACCCCCGTCAACACCCCGTCAACAGACGGAGAATGCCCCCCGAGCCGATTCGAAGCGGGCACTGCGTCGCTCGCTCTCGGCGCCCTTGTCTCCCATCCAGCCGCGAGCTCTCAACCGGACGGCAACTTCTCCGAGCGTCACCGCGTCCAAGGTCAGACCTGCGCCGCCGGCACAGTCGACGGCCTGTCTGGCCACGGTGGAGTGCGCGCGCGCGGCCTTTGCTTGCCTTCGTTCCCTGAGACCCGCCGTCCAGGATCCTCAATACGACTTCCAGATAGAAAACGGCATGGCGGCCTTGATCGGGAAACTCCTGAGTCTTCATCTGCACGACCAGGCGTTGAAGGACATGCGGCTGCTGAAACGTCGACTCGAGCCGGCAGCAGGAACAGGAAAGACAAAGACGGTCAAGTCCTCGGGAGCGCCCGACAAGGTGACGGTGGCCGCAGAGGTGGCCAACTTGCTTGAATTCAGGGGAAACATCTCTCAGGCTGCGCTGCCAATCGTCACCACCCTGCAAGGCCAGGTCCTCAAGCTTGTCTGCGCCACGAAAAAGCCGGCTCATATCGAGGCACTATTGCCCATGGTGCAGGAGGAAAACCCCAGCAGCCCAGTCGTGCTGTTGCGGAAATTGGCCACCGGCGGGGAGAAGCAGGCGCAACGGGCTTCCCGCCAGCTCGCCTCCGTGTCCCAGACTCTCTTGTCCATGCTGCCAAGCATCTCCGCCCAGGAAGACGCGGTCGCCGTGGAATCCCGATTAAGCCCCAGTCCGCTCGTCGCCTTTGCGCTGCAGTCGTTGGCCTTGCGCACTCAGCTGCTCTGGTGGAAACTGGCCGGCCATCGCGGCAGCGTCGACGATGACGTCCTGACCCCCTTTGGCCGCTGCGTTCGTGCCTTGGCCCGACGATTCAAGGCCGACGACAAAGTGCTCTATCAGACGGCGGCCGCCGCATACGAGGCACTCATGCAAATCATCCGCCTCGACAGGCACGAGCCGTCCACCTCGTCCAAGTCTCCGCTTTCGGCCATATACCAGGCTCTGGGGTCCATGGCCCATGCCGCGCGGCAGTACGACGGGGCGTGCTGTTGGTTCGAGAGCCTCGAGGCGTTGCTATGCGAGGCGTCCGACTCAGCCGTCCTGATCTGCTCCGTGTCTGCTCGGACGTTGGCCTCTGCGTTGAAGAAGCCAGAGTTGGACGCGGGCGTCGCGCGGCGCATCCAGCAAGTCACAGACAGCTTGAGCGGCAGCTTGAGCGGCACGGTCAGCGAGCTCAACGAGCTCTTTGAAGGTCTCGCGGCCGTGAGACGATCTGTCGTTGGCGTCTTGATGCGCGAATCGGACCCCAGCAGCGAGTTCCAGCCCCTCTGCCAGACGGTCAGCACCTTGTTGAGGACCTTTGTCCTGCAATATCCACGGTTCGTTCGGCGATGGATGGGCACGGCACCGGGCAAAGATGCCCCGGCCAAGCAAATCGTACAATTTGACCAGCGAAGACAGGCCGTCCTGCAGTCGTTGCACCAGACGCTGGATGCCACTCTCATGGTGGTCAAATCCGAAATCACGACGACGACGACGACGGAGGAGGGGGGGTTCGAATGGCAGCAGATGGATGACGTTTTGCAGAATTGCGCCCATCTGCTGGACGCTGTTTGCGACGCCACAATGTCGGGCGCCCGCATGGAGCAACTCGGGACCTATCACATCAAGATATCGACTCTGTACTTCTCCAAGTTCGTGGAGTTGCGCAAGACGAAGGACGGGTCGAGGCATCGGACCAAGCAGCTCCTTCAATCCTTGAGTCGTTCGATTGACAGCGTCAAGGACCGGCCGTCCGTCGACAAGGAAAAGGCACAGCTGTCCATGAAGCTAGAACTATTCGCCCACCACTGCAAAGGAGCGGACCGGAGCGAGGACGCCGTCGGCACTCTGCGCTCCATCTGCACCAACATGGCGGAGGACGGTGTTCTTTCCGACGTCGCCACGGCTCTGACGACGCTGTCTCCCACTCTTGCGTGGGCCACGACGGACAAGGCCGCGTCGCTGTCGCGGACCCTGCGCTCCATCGCGAAGCTGGACAAGTCGTGGAACGACTGGACCTTTTTCCTCCCGGAACAGGAGCGCGCGGCCGTGCTGGAGCATCTCATGCACCTGAGCGCGGAGCTGTCGTCCCCCGGGCAGGTCCTTCGCCTTCACGATGCCAGTCCCGCCGCCCTGCTCCGCATCTACACGGCCGACAAGTATCCCGTCCGGCGGTTCCGCGTCTTGCTCCACCTGCTCCATCAAAACATTGGGCAAGAGGACGAGGTAGAGGCCATCTCGGGAAGCCTGCGCCCGGTGGCCCAGCAGCTCCAGAACAAGGACACGGGCGACGACGGCGGCCTCGCGCACTTCATCCCCCATCTGCAGGCATACCACTCGTCTCTCGCGGCTCTGGTCGTCGGCAGCCGGGATTCCCTGCCCGCGTCGGTCCTGTGCGACAACGTGGCGTCCTGGAAGTCCATGCTGGACGGTTGTCAGTCCGCAGGGGACCTGCACGCGAGCATCGACAACCCCGACGTCCTGGTCGACTTCCTGCACGCCCTGGGCCATCTCGCCGACCTACGAGGCGAGGCCCACCTTCAGATTGGCATTCTCGAGCTATCAATCGCCTTGGCCGAGGTCATGGCCGCCGGGACAGAAGCCTGTGGCTCGTCGCGGGACGACCTCGTGCTGTGCCACAGCCACTTGGCCATGCGGTATGTTCACATGGGCAAGTTCACGCTGGCGTCTGAGGCGTTGCGCGTCTCACGAGATCTTCTCGACCGGCATGAAGGGGTGTCGCGGCGGGTCGTCGCCGACTTTTACTTGTCCCAGGCTGAATATTTCGCCGGCATCGGCGGCTGGGAAGAAGCGTAAGGAGAAACCCCCTCCCTTTTTTTTGCATATATACATATATATATATATATATATATATATTGTATTTTGTTGTTATTCCGCTCATCTTTCGCCTTCTTTCTTCGGTGGAGAGGGTGATTCCGTCGCTAACGTCCTCAAAGCTCCGACTACATACACAGAGCGAACCGCATCTGCGGGGATTCCAGCTCGACCTGGGCGCAGTCCAAGGCCCAAGCGAACGTCATGTTGTCCAGTCTGGCCCTCGTCCAGTCCACAGTCTCTTTGCAGACGGGAAACATTGACGACGCGCTGTCGATGATCAAGACGGGTGTTCGTACCTTGTCTCACGAGTGGGCCAGACTCGAGGCCGCTTCGCCGGGTGCCGACGGCGGCGTCCCGGACACCAGCACGACCAGCATCGACGTCAAGATTTGCAAGCCACGAGTCCACGGTCCGCGGTTCTGGAGCCTGGCCGGCCCGCTCCTGCGATGCTTCCTCCAGCTCTCGTCGGTGTATGCCCACGTGGGCATGTTCCAAGAAACAGTCTACTATGCGGAATCGGCTTACAAGGTGGCCGAGAACACCCAGTCGTCCCTCTACCGCGCCCAGGTCGCGACCTGGACCGGCTCCATCTACCTCAAGGCAGGGCGGCTGTCCAGAGCGCTCGAAACCCTCGAGGGGGCTCGGGACGATTTGCCGCGCCATGTCTGTTCCGCCCGAGTTCAGCTGGCGTGCAAGCTGGGCGAGATGTACTCGGCACTGGGCCAGGAAGAGAATGCCGACGGCTTCTTTTCCATTGCCGAGGAGACTCTGAACCTGTTGAGCGGCGGCGGAGGCCACTCGGCGGAACGAACCACGGCGGCAAGTACCTCGATCAAGGGCGGCAGGACGACCAAGGCGGCCAAGACGGCCAAGACGGCCAAGACGACCAAGGCGACCAAGGCGACCAAGGCGACCAAGGCGACCAAGGCCGCGATGCCTGCTACAACCACCACCACCACCACTACTACTACGGCTTGCGGCACCGTGGCCAGAAAAGGTACCAGACGACCAGGTGTGGCCGCAGCCGGCAGGGCGGCCAGGTCCGGGTCATCACCGTCCGACGTGGACGGATGTCGGCCTCCCAAGGACGACGACATCTACCAATCCTCTCTGCTTGCGGCGGTCCTGCTGTCACGGGCCCTGGGCTTCATACAGAAGAAGGACTGGACAATGGCCCTGTCGACGCTGGAACAAGCCAAGGAGCTGCCCAAGCTCGTGGGAGCTCTTACGCGGGAGCAAGCCATCACGGCGGCATCCCTCATTGGCCACAGCATGGAGCAGATGATTTCGGACCCCGTCTTCTCCGTCATGCAGGACTCCACCATCTCGCTCCCGGCAGTCTCGTGCGGCGTGGACAGGACATGCCTCGACAAGGCCAGCCCCGTCGCGTCGCCGCCCCGGCGCGGGGGACGCGCCGCGGGCCAGAAGACGACGCGGAGCAAGAGCGGCGGCCCGGCCTTTGCCGACGCGCTCCGGCAGGCGCAGGACATTCTGGTCCACGCCCACGGGTCCGCGTTGTCGGTTTCGGACAGCGCCATGGTGCACCGGCTGTCTGTGCTGCTGCAGAAGACCATGATTCTCTTGTCTGCCACGACGGCGGCGGCCAAGTCCAAGGCGGTGCTCTCGTCGGCCCTGGCCACGGTGGCCGTGGATATGGGGCGCAACATTGCGTGGACGCGGGAGCAAAACATGCTGACGACGGCGACGACGACGACGATGACGACGACGGCAGCAGCACCAGCAGCGGAAGCGGCGGCGACGGAAGCAGGAGCAACTCCGCGTCCCAGGGTTCTCGTCGACGCCCAGAGCGGCACAACCGCGGCGGAGATGTGCCAGGATCTATCGACGTTCTACAAGGCGTACGTGGATCTGCTTCCAAAGTCTTGGTCCGTCATCTCCCTGTCGCTGAGCGACAACCGCCACGACCTGTCCATCACCAAGTTGCAGGCCGGACACAGCCCCTTCATCCTGCGGCTCCCGCTAGAGCGCGCCAACAGCCGCGATGCCGACTCGGAAGTGTTCAGCTTCGAGCACGGGCGCGAGGAGCTCGCCGACATCATCAGGCTTGCCAACGAGACGAGCCACTCGGCGCGGGACTTCTCGGCCAAGGGCGAGCGGAACGCGTGGTGGGCCGAGCGGGAAGCGCTGGACGCGAGGCTCAGGGACCTGCTCCTGACGATGGAGACGACGTGGCTCGGGGGCTTCAAGGGCATCTTTTCGCAGCACGGGCAACGGCCCGACCTCGCGGCTCGCTTCCGGAAGAGCCTGCAGCAGATCCTGGACGGCAGCCTCCCGTCTCGGAACCGGATGAGGGGCAAGAAGAAGACGGCCAAGGCGCAGGCGGCCGTCGACCTGGACCCCCGGATCCTGGACCTCTTCATCGGGCTCGGGGACCCGACGGACCCGGACTGCGACTACGACGAAGCGCTCAACGACCTGCTGTACTTTGTCGTGGACATTCTCCAGTTCCACGGGGAGAGGAACGCGTACGACGAGATTGACTTTGACGCCATGGTGGTGGAGGCGTACGACGCCCTGCGAGGATACTACTCGGCGGCCAAGTCGGGTCCGGAGAGGGAGGGAGGCAGCCACACGATCCTGGTGCTGGACAAGGCGCTGCACGCGTTTCCCTGGGAGTCGATGCCGTGCATGCAGGGACTGGCGGTGTCGCGGGTTCCGTCGCTGGCCTGCCTCCGACGGCTCATGACGGAATCCAACCCGTCACCAGGGTCACCAGGGTCGCCGGGGTCGCCGGGGTCCCGAGGCAGCTCGTCTGGCGGCGGGCACCACGTCTCGGCGCGCGCAGGAACCTACATGCTGAACCCGTCGTCGGACCTCAAGAACACGCAGGACTTTTTCCAACCGTCCTTCTCCCGGGAGCTGACGGGCTGGCACGCCATGGTCGGCAGACGGCCGAGCGAGGCCGACTTTGAGGAGGCCCTCTCGCAGTCGGAGATCCTGCTCTACTTTGGCCACGGCAGCGGCGCGCAGTACGTCCGGGGCAAGACGATCCGGCAGCTGCCCAAGTGCAAGCCCGTGACGTTCCTGATGGGGTGCAGCTCGGCGTCGCTGACGGAGGCGGGCGAGTTTGAATGCTACGGCCCCGTGTGGAACTACATGCTGGCCGGTTGCCCGTCGGTCGTGGGCACGCTCTGGGACGTGACGGACCGAGACATTGACCGCTTCGCGGGGAGGACCTTTGAAGAATGGGGTCTGTTTGCGCGCGGCACGTTTCGGGAGCGGGAGCGGGAGAGGAGGAGGGGCGGCCGGAAGCCAAACGGGGGAGACGGGGACGGAGTCGCAGAGGGAGCAGACGCCGGCGCGGCGCCGGTCGGTCCCGTTTCGTCGTCACTGCCGGAGGCCGTGGCCAAGGCGCGCGATGCCTGCAGGTTTCGGTACTTGAACGCGGCGGCCGTGGTGGTGTACGGGGTGCCGGTGTACATTGGTTGACGGGTCTGGGTCTGGGTCTGGGTTTTTGTGTCTTTGGGCTTGGATACGGACGGGGATGGCGTGGTGTGTTGATTCCCTTGAGGCGTTTTGTCCTATATTGCCTGGATGGCGTTGATTTAGTGGCGTGGTAATTTTGCCTGGACGGCGTTGATGTATGATTTGTGCGTGTGGTGGCCGTGGTGACAATTTGTGCCTTGTTTGGTCTCTTCTGCCTCGTCTGCTACCCTGGACCATTTCCCCCTTCCCACCACTCCATCTACCGTGTGCTCACTGCACACGTACTGTGTACATGGCACGGTGTATGCGCCGTGTCTTCACCGCGCCTTCGCCGTGTAGTCACATGTTCCGCACCTCGATGCCACCACCATCAATCAGCATCCATGACGCACCACAGTCGTCCAGACGCCCCGGGCCAAAACATGAAAAGGGCCTCGGCACCGTGGCCGCACTCGGAAACGGCGGTGTCTCATGGTGACGGTGCCGCGGGGCAGCCGGGGGAACTGCGTGGACGGGTTTGGAAAGGACGACGCCACGTATCCCTTCGCTCATGACGTCGAGGCCGTTGAAGTGCTCGTCACGTCCGCACGGGTGCCGGGTTTGGGATTTCCTGTCGTGCCCGTGCCTGCCCAGCAACCCTGGACTTTTCAGGGTATACTTCCTTTACTTCGGTACTTGCCTACTTCCTGAGTACTTTACCTACCTACTTACTTACTTCTTACTTACTTACCTACCTTGAGTACTTAGTCCTCCCTAATACCCCAACCTGGTCGAGACCTGGCCGGTACTTGGACGCCCAGTAGCCGATCCCCTTTCCTAAGCCCAGAGCCGGGACCTCGGTTTTGGGCCCAAGGGACAAAGACACAGGGAGCCAGTATTCCCTTCCCCCCCCCTTTCGTGCTCCGTCACGCCCGTCCCTAGCCTGGGCAGAAAAACGCACAAAGGGACCGACCGTCCGGGCGGCGGCTTCGTTGTGCGCAGCCAAGCAGCCAGCAGCATCTACCTACTTTATTTACATACATACATACATACATACATACATCATACATGATGCAAGTACGTCTTTGTTTACCCCAAGGGACCTCCTCCTACCAAGGTAAAGTACGTAACGGTCCTGGGCTGGCGTGGCGGCACCCAGCGCCCGTGTGAGACACCAAGGCAGATCGGTGCAGGGGCCAAAAGCCGTGGAATCTGGCCGCCCCGGCCCTGGAACGAGCAGGGAAGGCCCAAAAAAACGCAGCCACGCTAGCCGGACAAGGACGGGATAAAAAAGAAAGGAAAAGAAAAAAGAAAGAAAAGAAAACCAGACGCAGCGAAAAAAAAAAAAAAAAAAAAAACACATGCATCCATGAAAACAAGGCTGGCTCCAAATGTCGGTGCGTCCACAAGCGCCCAGCGCGTCCCCACGGCGGGACAGGACCAGAACGTGCGTCGAGACCGCACGCATTTTCCACGGCCCACCGCCCCACACGAGCTTTTTTTCTTTCTTTTTTTCCCTGCGCACACCGCCCCACTCACCAGGACCAGACCGCATCTGGAGTTTGGACACTCGACATCCCCCCCATCTCTGTGCTCTCGCCGTCTCCACACTGGCCTTGCGTCCGAGGTCGACGCGCTCCGGTCTGGTCTGGTCGCTCTTTCCTTTTTGCACCCGCGCCCTAACCCCCCCGGACGAGGTCCGTGTCTGCCGCCCACCATGCACGACGGCCCATGCTCATGCACATGCATCTCTGCCCCCCCCCCCGGTTCCCGTCCCCAATTCAAGGTACTAGGTAAGGCAGGTGCGTAGGTACCTACCTACTTGGTAGGGTTGTCGAGAAGCAGGTACTTCCTTACCTAGGCACCTACCTACCTACCTCCTACCTAAGTACCTAGGTACCTGCTTATAGTATCTACCTCTAGGTCCCCACGTACACCCAAGTCCAGGTAAATCCCAAAACCACTTTGCCATGGAAATGTAGCGTCCAACGTTTTTGGCATCTACTTGCGGCCCACTGTGTGCGACTCCATGGAATCTGCTCCGGCGGCAACCGTGGCGGTTCGACAGCCGGACCCAAGAACAAGCTTGCAGATGGCGGCCCTCGCACCATCAACGACATGGCGCACACGCGGTACTCGAGTCCATGTTCCGAGTACCCAAAGTACTTGCGTTATCTTGAGTACCTAGGTACCTAGGTAAGTACCTACCTACCTAAAGTAAAGTACAGTAGGAACCTCCCTGCTCCCATCCCAGCCACCACCCCCGCCACATCAACCCCCCTTTACTTAGGTACTTTATCCAGGCAGCGCTCACGACGCTAAACCGTAGTCTCGGGTCGCAAACCGACTGGCAAAAGTAGACGGCGGCCTTGGCGGAACTTGCCGCCTGCTGTGTGTGCTAGTGCCCCGTCCATCACCCTATTTAATGTTACTTTTGAATATTGCCTCTGTAGTATTGGTGTTGGGGTGTCTATTGTCTACTGTTCACCGTCTACTGTTTACTATTTACTCTACCATCTACTATTTAACTGTCTACTGTCTACTATCTGCTATCTGCTATCCCTTTGAGTGCGCCAAGGCACCAACGAGGTACCGAAAGGGGCTTGTAAGCCAATCAGCAAGGCTAAAGAAAAGACACGCGAAAATAAAAGTCACCAAGATTCTCTTACTACAGCGTGCTACACCAATCTATGTAGATAAAGCGCGGAATAAACGTGACCTCATTGGCGCCTTGGCGCACTCAAAGGGATCCACTATCCACTGTCCAGTGCCGTGCCATCTTGCGTCCGATCGTTTCGCTCCCGGCAATGACAGTATGACGTCCGACCCACCTGGTCAACAGAAATTAAGCTTCCGTTTGCTGCATTTCCTACAAACCCTTTGCAAACCGACGTCGCTGCACTACCAGCCTTACCAAAATCTTCTACGAGGTCGTCCAATTCTCACCATCATGGCCATTCTGAAACTGTCTCGGAGCCAGTAGCTGGTGTCCTGCTACCCAAGAGGCTAGCCAAGTCGCCGGGGCCTTGTCATCCTCACTGGTCCAAGTGTGCTTCGGAAAATTATCTATGTAAATGATGAGTTCGAGCCTGCAAGGGGCACACACCCATCCATCGACTCTTGTCTTGTCTCTGGGGCCCGGCGTCTGGGTCATTTTGTCGGCCAAGTCTATACATCCATATGTATGTATGTATGCTCATCCTCGATGACGTGCACTGTGTGCAGTGTGCAGTGTGGTTGCCGTTTGCCATGCATATAATGGGTATCTGTGTGAATAATATCACTACATTACATTGTCAGTCAAGAGGAATGGGGGAGAAAAGAGACGAGGAAAAAAGAAGAGAAATAGAAATAGAAATAGAAATAGAAATAGAAAAAGTTGGCCCTTTTTTCACATACCATGCTCCTACATGCCGTCGCAAAGCATCAGCTTGACGAGGCTTCCACTCACGGCCATGAGAAAAATCCCACTCGTCATCGTCCGCATCGACCAGTGCTAGTGCTGTCGCAGCCAGGAGCACCGCACTCCGTCTTCCAAGGCCTAGAGCATTTTGAGGAGTGACATCCTGGGTGGAACTCGTGCAGCTCCAATGGAAATTCGCAGTCCCGGCAATGGTGACAACCCTGGGCGTTAGTCGATACGCACCAAAAGATGCTGACCACGCTGCCGATGCTGTGTAATATTTCCCCAGATTCACTAAGCCAGGGCATCTGCAGATGGCGACTAGGTAACCTAGCTAGTTGTGCGTCGTACTTGAATCATAACAGTGGCCCGTCGCCATTGGCTACGGTCGTTGCTCCATGCCGCAGCACTCTGTCGACTTTGTGGCATTACGGGCTCCGGGAAAAGTCCATCTGCATCTCCGAACTGGGTGGCTCAATCATGGCGGGATGCTCATCAGCGGAGACAAAGATGGTGCATCTTGGCGCGGCCACATCCATGGTTACGTCCGTGTCGAGGTCGACTCTCGGTCCTCAGCCCTCATTCTCCGATAGAGAGCGAGCTCCATAGCGCAGTCGCTCTCTCGGAGACACACCATGTCAAGTACATCACTACGTGCACAGGTACACAGGTGCACATGTACATATGGGATGTTGATGGCCAGCCATGCGTTGTATCGGATGCGCATATAGGCAAGGGCCATGTCCCAATCGCCCAATGAAATGTCTTGACCGGTGGCCTATTGTCCTCAAAAGCATAACTGAAGGATGTAGTGACCCCTACTGTACAATGTACGTACTGTTATGGAGGGGCCGTCGTTTTCATGTTATTCCTCAGGATCTCGAATTATGCATCGTATTGGAGAGCGTCACGGATGGCATTTTGCATAATTTAGGCTGGCGGACCTCCCATGTGTCAAAACAATTAATTGACCAATTCCCAGGGCCTTTATCACTGACGAGGCAGCGCCGTGGGGGCCGGACATGGAAATTGTAATAAAGGACATCTGGATGGACAATACACATATGTATGTACATGAGCTTGTTAATGGTTCGTGGTCTGTGGATGCTCATGGCAAGTTAAAATGCTCCGAGGCGAAACAAAAGCGAATCTCACCTCTTCCCAGGCCCCAGGGGGTTTGATTACGTTCGAAGAAACACGGCAGAAGTCTCTCTGTGCCGCACAAGCACAGCGGCACATATCCACCCAGGTACAGGCAGGGTGCAGGGGGGGCAGGGTGGCAGGGTGTCGTCAGCCAGCCGCCGGGCACCACCCCTTTCACAGAGACATGCAGCATCTGGGGTTCTGCGCTAAGCTGCAATGAGGGAGTGGTGGCTGCGATGCTACCAGACTCTAGCTAGGAAGAGCTGGGAAGAGCTGGGCAGAGCTGGGCAGAGCTGGGCAGAGCTCTGCTGTTTCTCCATACAATGTATTTCGGTCCTTAGCCTGGCGAAAGTGGACAAGGTGGCGCAGAGAGATCGTCATAACTGGTCGCGTGTGCATACGAAATGCTCAATTCAAAGTCGACTTCGATCGGCGCGCGTGATGGGTGTGTATCAAATCACCCACCGCCGCGAGTCTGCTGCTGGGCCTTCTGCAAAGTCGGCCTCCATCGATGGATTCTTGTGGAAATTGGCTGAATGTCATCGGCACGTCTAGAGTATGTATGTGCTGTCAGTGCAATGTTGCAAGCGAGTTGGTGTTGCAGGTGTTTTTTATTGTTTGTTTTCAATTGCAAAAAAAAGAAGAAAGAAAGAAAGAAAGAAAGAAAAAAAAAAAGAAAAAAAAGGGGGGGGGGGCAGGAGAGGATTTCGCTTTCAAGCTTGATTACTTACTGCACCAATTTGGCACATAGCTTGATACAGGCCACATTCACGTAGACTTGATGTTCTCTAGGAATGTAATGATCAGTTAGTGTTTGCCCCTTTAGCAAATCGAGCGAATTGCTTTCCAGCGGTGAAAAAATTTATGTCGACGGTATCGGTGTGCTATCGACGGAAAACGCTCACATCCGGCAGCATGTTGATGAATCAAAAGAGGCAGATGTTTCAGGAAACGGCGCCTGTTCAGATGCAACTGTCTGTGAAGGTGTATGTATGTATGATCATGAGGCGGAGACGACCCCCCTGCCACACCACAACACCACAACACCACACCACGCCCGCCGGTGACCGGGTTTCGGGGTACACGCCGCACCCTTGCGCACTAGTGACGATGGCGTTGAGAGGAACAAGAATGGCTGCCGGACGGAATCCGTTGTTGCTGGCATGGGGAGATGTCGGGGTTTTTTTTTTCTCCCTCCGCATAAAGAAAAGAAGCAAAAAGATGGCCGGATGATGGAAGACACATACCGTACATTTGCCAAACAAGATTATACCAATCCTGCCCAGCCTTATTCCTCGATTTGGTGTCTGCACATGGCAGATGGCAGGTGGCAGATGACAGGCAGGTGGCAGATGGCAGGTGGCAGATGGCAGGAGCGGCTAGCGCGTGCCTGCAAAATTTGTCCTGACGGGCTGCGACGTTCCACAGCAGACTCCAGAGCACCAGTTGGCACCGGCTGCTGGACGCCTCATCGGAACTTGCCAGACTAGTAGGCGCGCAACTGACGGTACGCAACCGACGCCACAAAGACTAAAAGAGGTACGGACCAAAAAAGACCAGAAAAGAACAGAAAAGACCAGACTAGACCAGACTAGACTAAAGTTATAGACTAGACTAGACTAGAGACTAGACTAGAGACCAGACCAGAGACCAGACCAGACCAGACCAGACCAGACCAGACCAGACCAGACCAGACCAGACCAGACCAGACCAGACCAGACCAGACCAGACCAGACCAGACCAGAACAGACCAAACCAGACCGCCCCAGTCGTCCCGCCATCAACATCAACACATTTCTAGGCTGACCAAACCAGACACTACTGCATACGGAGACTGCGCATCTCGAGCGCAAGTTTATTCCATGCCGTCGCTCTTTGTCGGCTGCATCGTTCGCAAGGACACCCCTCGTTCCCGTCGGCATCCGTCAACATCCGTCAACATCCGCCATCCACCACCATGCCGCAAGATGAACGAGACAGAGCTTGACGTGGTGACAGAACATTCTTGCCACCGCGTGCATTCAAATCAATCTCGACTATCGCAGACGGTGGACATGTGGAAGGAATCAGGAGCCGAGTCTGACGCCCGACGGCTCCTCCAATGACATGACCCCCACCGTCCACATGCCAAAGCCAGTTCATGACCTGCTTATTTGGGCAGTTGTCGATATTCATGGCTACAACACAGCCACAGCACCAACCGCCTTGGTAACCCCTGGTGCGAGTCGCGGCCGAGTCTGTGACTTCACCGCAAGGGGTCAGGCAGGAGCCAGACCGCGGCGGATTGCTGAGACGAAACCGTTCGGTGCGTCTGGCCCTCTCTGTGACGACGATGCTGCTGAGTTGAGGCAGTGGAGGAGGAGGGTTTGATACGCAAGTACATACAATGCATACGGCCCTTCGTCAAAAGGCCCAAGTTGCTTCCTGCAAGAGGACCGGACAACAGTAAGAACCCCAGGTTCAGCATCGTGGCGGCGTTTGGTGGCTGAGCAGGACCAGAGGTTCGATCCCTCTTCGGAAAAGTTAGAACTCCCCGAGATGTAGGAACTTGATTATTGACGAGGCCCGGGCTGCTTGTTGCACACTGCAGACAGACCACCACGCCAACACCATATCAAGACTCGGACGGGATCACGATCGACTGATGTTGAGTCCGACCCGTCCGGCACCAACCTTGCAGCCATGAAGTTAATCAATGCCTCCTCGCGGCTGGACAAGTGAAAGCAAAGCAAAACCGTTTCTGACTATGTATGCCACTCTTGCTCATTGGGCCGCTTCGCCTTCCAAGTTTCGACAACAAACTCCGCACGACACCCTGCTCCTCCAAAGCCGTTTCCCGCCCACCCTCACAAAGCGTCAAGGGTCCCCAGCAGATTGGACAGGTTCCACTCCAACCGCCTGCTACTCCTAAACAAGTATAGCAGGATCCCGTCAAGGGACCGGGATGCTAGCCACCGATGCAGCTTGGGATACATGTACGGGATGCGAGGTTTGGACATGGGAACACTGCGACCAGGTCAGGCCAGGCCAGGCCAGGCCAGATGACTTGCGACTGGAAGTCTCTGTCCAAAATACTCGGGCGTCCTGGTTCGTCCTCTGTCTCTGCTCTGCGGCGTTCCAGCGAAATGGCTTGCTTGCACCTCCACCAGGCTCCTGGCCATCTTAGATGCTGGTTCTCCCCTCAATCTCAACGACTTTCACTTGGTGTGAGCAAATCCGCTCCAAGAGTCCGTTTGGCCGTTCTTTTGGTCAGTCAGGGTTTTCTCCTCCCCCTCTCTTACGTCCGAAACCACATACTCTGTTCAGTTCAGGCCTGTGCTGCTTACTTCCAACAACCTGTTCTTCCTCGGCGTGCATTCAAGCAAGGACTCTGCTCGTGAGGGTATTGCCTAACTCTGGAGCAAAATCTTTCTCCTTCCTGCCACACCCCCTCCCCCAAGCTTCGACTCTCCTCTTCTCATGGCACATGGCGCAAGGCACATTTACCTTGCTCTGTTAACGCAAAACTCGGGCCCCTCTCCGACAGCTGCTTGCCCTTGAGGCGAAACTGCTGCTTGCTGGCGGAATCATGACAGCCGGCCAGCAAAGCTCCAACCCTCATCACATTCAACATGGTCAACCGCTACTCGATCCCAACGCCTGCCATCGCATGTATCACGACCAAGATGCTGCCTCTTTGAACGGGAGCTCTCCGGCCGTCTTGGAAGGAAACGCCTTCCAGGATTTTACCTTCCCGTTTACAGACATGGACCGAAGCCACATGATGAACATGCCCGATGTCTCCTTCAGCAATCACATGGGCGCAGACTTTGCACAGCATCCTGCATTCAGCAGCAACGGACCGCCAATGATTCATCACAATTCTGTCTTGCACGGTCCGCCCAACTCAAATTTCAGTCTCGATCCGGGTGGTCATCCAATGAGCTTAGAAGTCGTCGAGGATGACAATGGTGGAAGGATTTCACCAACGGAGGACTCATTCGAGGATGCTGATACCGACGAGTTCGGCCTGCCCGGAAATAATAGGGTGGACGGTACCGACCTTGCTGGCAAAAAAGGCGACAACAAGTCCAGCGCACCTCCAGCCTGGAGTGAACTCAAAACAAAGGCCGGCAAGGATCGCAAGCGCTTGCCTCTTGCATGCATCGCCTGCCGACGCAAAAAGATCCGTTGTTCTGGAGAAAAACCTGCTTGCAAGCACTGTCTTAAATCACGTATACCTTGCGTGTACAAGGTCACCACTCGAAAAGCAGCCCCTCGTACAGATTACATGGCCATGCTTGATAAGCGACTGAAGCGGATGGAGGACCGAATCATCAAAATCATTCCCAAATCAGACCAAGACGCGACATCATTGATCACACGAGCCATTGTCAAGCCCGCAATCCTCGGATCAAGCGCGGGAAACAAGTCAACATTCAAGAAAAGAGGTGCCGAGGAAGCATTTGGCGCAGACCTGGAGTCTTGGGCAAACGCGCCGGTGAATCTTAAAGTTCTTCACGGTGTGGAAGAGGACCCAGCCTCGAAAGATGGCAATGTCTCCGACGAGGACATGTTGTTCTTGGAGGGACGTGATGCTCTGCCTTCAAAGGAGGTTCAGGAACATCTAGCCGAAGTGTTTTTCGACAACGTCTATGGACAGTCATTTCACCTTCTGCACAAGCCAAGCTATATGCGCAAATTGAGGTGAGTCTGGTCAAATTGGCTCCTCTTCAATTCTGCATTCCTATATTACAGCTTAAACCTATCTCTCTTTTTCTTTTCTTTTCTTTTCTTTTCTTTTCTTTTCTTTTCTTTTCTTTTCTTTTCTTTTCTTTTCTTTTCTTTTCTTTTCTTTTCTTTTCTTTTCTTTTC
>SRPY01000327.1:0-34191 GCA_018360145.1 Claviceps africana | reverse complement strand
AGGCAGGCGGGCGGGCGGGCGGGCGGGCGGGCGGGCACGCAGGCCAGGGCACAGCGTGGCATCGCACAGCAGACGGGACGCCGCCAGAAACATGGACGAGCCTTGTTGAGGACAAGACCGAAAAGGACTGGACAGGACTGGACAGGACAGGACAGGACAGGACCGCGCCGGACAGGACCGCGCCGGACAGGGACGAGACGGACAGCCAGACCACACCAGGCGGAACATGCCACCAGCGACACAGGCCAGTGACGCCAGACGAGCGCAGCCAGCGCACGGGGCCAAGCAGCACCGAGTGCCGACCCAGGCCGGTGCAAGCCGGCGCAGGCCGGCGCAGGCCGGCGCAGCATGTATTATGAATGTACGCATGTATGTATATATGCAAATATGATGTATGTACATTATGTACACACATACCTACATAAGTATGTACTAGGTACCTAGGTAGGTATATATGTATGTAAGTACATACATATGTACATACATGTACATAAGAAGTAGGCAAGTAGGAAGTTTGTAGAATGCAGAGAAGGCAGCAGAACGCACATGCACGAGTGAACAGGGGGCGGTGCGTCGACACTGCGCAGAATAGCCCTCTTCTCTCCGCACACGCCCCCGTCCGCTTCCTCGTCGCAGTCAACCCCGTCTCTCCTCGTCTGCGCCGCTCACAGCCACACCCCCCCCCCCTTCCCCCCTCCCAGGGCCCCACACCCCCTTCGTCGCCGGCCCGCCCGCTACGCCTAGGGACGCAGGGCACCGTGCCATGAACTCGAACCAGACCAGACCAGACCAGACATCACATACACATACAACTCTTACTACATCCAAGTACATACAACCACCATCATGGCAGCCCGCTAGCTTCCTTTTCTCCTCCCGCATTGTCTTCAATTGTTTGTTGCTGCCAAGGCACTCTTTATTCTGCTCTCCGCCGGGCAGTCCGGCCCTCACGGTCACGGCCACGGCCACGGCCACGGTCCCGTCCACGCTTCGCCCCCGATTCTTCCTTGCTCCGAGTCCCGGGCCTGGACGGCCGCTAAACTGGGGACGCTGCATCGGGCGTGGCGTCCGTCATCACGCCGAATCAAGAACGATGATCTGGACGCAAGATTGGTGCCGCCGCCCCATCGTCCACTTGCACTCACCCTGCCCCGACGAACAATACCTGCCTGGCCAAAATCGTACCAAGATGAAGAGACAACTGGTCCGAGAGAGACTCCAGGCAGCTTCGCAAAGCATGCCGCATTCGTTGCCCGCTTTTGGCAGACTGCAGCCTCAAAACGAAATCAAGTCATTCCATGTCATGCCATGCCATGCCATGCCATGCCATGCCATGCCATGCCATGTACTGCCCACCATCGCCAGATTAGGTGCAGAAACCATTTATCAGGCAAAACAAGTTGCGCGCACGTCAATGTATGTATGCAGGTCCTCCACCATCTGCACCGCACCAATGCCACTCGATGCGTCGACCACGGCAGTTTCCCGTAACACCACTCGACTAGGTATTTGTGCCACCGCAACAGTAAGAACACTCTCAAAAAGCTGCTCATTTTTTTTGGCGTGCGATTCCGGGACAGCAAACTGCCGTTTGGCTCCCCTCCTCTTTCTTCCTCTCTCACTGTCCAGCTTTTTTTTTTTTTTTGCCCCATGTCATACTACCTCTCGAGTCTTCGACAGCTTGAGTTATATGCAATGAGGAGCATCATGTGGATGGGAGAGGCTGCAAGAGCAGACGGTTCCGGGCTGGTGCATCAGCGCAGCAGAAGACGTTTCAAGCAAGCTCTGTCCTCATTCTGTCCTCATTCTGTCCTCACTCTGTCCTCACACCAGACAGTTCGTGATGTCTGGCGCACAGAGTAGCACTCGCCGTCGCCATCGGTCACGCTTCTACTCCGCATGCCGCGAAGAGTGACCAAGCACATGTACGATGCATATGCCAAGGTACATGGCTCCGGCGGCAAGACATTGGATCTTGCAATGGGGCGTGGCAAGCATGCTGGTTCCAGCCATGGCCCATGAACCTGCCATCAGAGTTCAGGCCTGGTGCCAGCAGGCGGGAATGCAGCCGTGGCCGGACGGATAGACCGGCGTCGTGCCGTTCCCAGCGCTCGGGCCTAGGCAGAGAGAGGCTAACGGGGACGGACCGGGCTGGGGAATTCCAGTGTCGCCCTCTTGGAAGCGGGCTAGCTGGTCCCAAGCCGACGACTTCGGACGTCGCCCAGTTTTTTGCAGCGCCGGACCGGTCGAGTTCTAGCCCGCCCAAGTACACAGGTACACGGATTACATGTGGCCGTCGTGTCGTGGTTTGGAAGTGGTACCCTAGCTTTGCTAGTGCAGGTCTTTCGACGTGTTTCGGGCCCCCTCTACAACATTGTCGCCGAGGGCTCTCGATATTCTTCGGTCCGTCGAGACAGAGTAAGAGAGGAGGGCAGGGCCGCCCGTCGTTCGTCGGCTCAGCGGCGTCCGGAATCCAGACGCACCAGACGCCATCGCGCATCGCGCATCGCGCATCAGACAAGTCAGACACATGGGACGCATGGGACGCATGCAGGTGATTCCTCTTCGCCTGCACTCGCCTTCGTTCTGGCACGCAATTCCGAAGAGCGGTGAGGAAAGCTCTCGGCATTCGTGTGCGTGCCATGCAGTCATACTTGTCGAGATATATTCGTCGTCAAGACTCCGTGCAGCGCCAAGCGTGCGTGCCTCTTCCTTCCTGGCCGTGAGCACCGAAAGGCGGAGGGAAAGGCCGTCCGTCTGGTTTCCGCGGCATTTTGCATCTTCTCTCCTCCTCACGACTCATACTACTTCGGCGGGTTTCCCACTCGTGCATCGAGCGGCCGCCCACGAGATGCGCGCTTAAATTTCCGCGCCGGGCCACGATATGGGCAGGTAGGTACCTAGGTACTTGCTTTTTACCTGCCTTCCGAGGTGCATCATGTATGTATATGTGGTAGATGCCTTCCCTACCAAGTAGACACTGAACCTACAACGTCGCACACGAGGAAGCGCTTGATCAGGGTCAGGCCTGCTACGTGAGACGCAGCAACAGCGGACAGCAAGTACGCAGATGCCAGAAGGGGACGCAATATCCAGGAAGGCACATGCATATATGCACTTGCATACATACACATGTACATGCCCGGGTACATAGAGTATGAAAAGCTGCGTAGACGGCCGTCCGCCGTCCGCCGTCCCACGTCCCACGTCCCACGTCCCACAGGCCTCTGGTAAGACGCAACATTTGAACAGCGCGGTAGGCGCCGCTCGTGTGCAGATGCGGCTCCGCCACTGACCCTGCGCCGGTCCGCATTACCACGGAATGACGACGTAGCCTGACCGGCAAGATGACGGTGGAGGACACGAGCATTAGACACGTCGGCGCAAGCGAGCCAGCAAGTCCAAGGTACCCTGGGAGCCACAATTGGGCGACGGAGGCATGTACCTACCTACCTAGGTAAGTACTTGGGAATATAGTGCTAGGTAAGTAGTAGGTAGGTAGGTACTTTATGTATGTCCGTACTTACATGAAATACACGTACATACTTACTTAAGCACTTAGATACCCTAGTACATAGTACTTACTACATACATGTACGTCAAGCATGTACAGGACGAGTACGTGATGCGAGACGCCACGAGCGCGCTGTGCTCCAACGACGATAAGGTGTGGATCCGTCATGCAAGTGCGTGCGTGGAGTGTGGACGACGCCGGTTGTGGGATGACAAGAGCAGGAGAGGGACTGGTTGGGGGAAAAGAAAAAAAAAATAGAAAAAGAAAAAGAAAAAGGACGACAAAAACTTGAATGATGGTGGAGAGCGGAGAGAAAAAGGACTGAGAAGCGGAGGATACAAGGAAATTGAGAGACAGCAAGGTCATGAAATGACTCAGGACGAGCCGGACTCACGGGCGACTGGAGGAAAACATGCGTCGCGCCCAAACATGAAGTGATTGATTGTGCCTGGCGTAGTATGCTCTGCTCCGTGTCTCACGGCGTTCTTGCTGCAACACAAAAACACTGTAGGCCGCAGCTTGTTGGCACTCTCGATAGCATGTGCGCAGCCGCCCTCTTTCGCGGCAACCAATTCCAATCTTCGGTGTGGAATGGCTAGCGGACGCATGCGAGCAGCCGGCATAACTCGTGTGTCATGTGAGCGGGAGATGGATTCTAATCCGATGTTGTCCTCAGCAATGGCGTGCAAGGCGCCGGCTCAGCCAAGACAGCCTGGTCAAGCCATGCATGGGCTAGTTTCGTGCGCTGCCTATGGACATTTGGAGCTTTTTAGTCTCTCTCTCTCTCTCTCTCTCTCTCTCTCTCTCTCTCTCTCTCTCTCTCTCTCTCTCTCTCCTCCCCCCCTATTCTCCTTGTCCCGGGCCTTTTTTTTCGACTGTGTGACACATCATGCTGTCGGCGTCAGTCGTCTCGTCTGGTTCTGCCTCCAGCCCTTGGAAGCCCCCTTGGAGCCCCACCGCTAAAACATCATGGGTGAAGCGTCTGAGACACGGACGCAAATCGCACAGGTTGCTAGCAGCGTCGCAATTGACCTTGGCCCGCGCGCGAACGAGCGGCGCCTGCATTTTTGCCCCGATGTACAAACGGAGAGCCAGGGATAGAGGCAGAAGAAGCAGTAGGACCAGGGCTGGGGCAGGCCCTGCTTACCAGGACAAGAGAGGCTCGGGGTCAGGAAACAATTGACGCACAGGCGGGTTTGTCTTTCTTGTCGTGTTTGCCCGTCTGGGGTCCCGAGACGGACCCCTCTCCCGACAGCGGGTTGGCTGCAGAGCCGGCCGCAGCATGCACGAGTAGGTGCTCTTGATGGACCTGGGTCCTCCCGTCAGAACCTAGTGCCCTAGCCCTCCCATGTTTCCTTTTTTCGCCCCATTGGAGACGCTCCTGTTGGCTGCGGCTGGTGCCAGGGTGGCGTCTTGGCCCAGCCCGGCCGCTGTGGTCGTCGCTGACTGGCTGGTGAACCTTGTGCGGCAGCGCGGCAGTGCGGCGCGGTGCGGCGCGGTGCGATGCGATGCGATGCGGTGCGGTGCGGTGCCGTCCTTGTGTGTTTGGGGTGCGTCGGTGTGCTCCTGCGCTGTCTTGTTGGTGATAAAAATATCCACGAGTGTCAGGTAGGCGTCGTTGCTCGGGGCCGTGCCATGCTGGCGCACACTGGGCGTCTCCCAGTCGTCTGTCTGCCCGTGGCCAAAACGTGAAAGGCGGGATAAAGGAGAGGAGACAGATGACACACGGACGCGCGCCGAGGCAGCTCGCTATCCTGGATAAGCCATGCAGCCATGCCTCCATGTCTCCATGTCTGCCACGCCACGCTTGCGCTGCAAATATTCCATCGCCGACCGAGCCGGTCGCCTGCATTTCCTCTCCATGGCAACAGGATTGCCGTGCCGAGCTCTGTCACGCGACTGCCACCGAGCCGCGGACGGCCGCTGCCCCGGGCCTGCTAGGCGGCCGCCACGCCGCTCCTCCTTGACAGCATCCCTCCCTGATTCAATTGCCAATAGGAGACAGCGAAGCGGCTGTGTGGGTCAGGCTTTAGTCTCTCCCGACCGTCTGGGAACGCAGCGACACTCACACGCTGGTTGGTTAGTTGATGAACAAGGATGAGAATGCCAGCTGCCTGCTTGCCTCGTGTCGACTTCGTGACGGTCGTAGGAGAGCGGTGTGGGCTCTGGGGGCTCCATCAAGGGCAGCGACGAAGTCGTCGCGTCGCCGCAACGACTCGGTCGGCTGTAACTCTGCTTCTGGCATGACGAGTTGTCGCGAACATGCTGGCTGCGGGCACTGTACACGTTTTGGGGCTGCACGGCTTCCGTCCCACGAGCAACTCGCTTGGGCAAGCAGCACAAGGCAGGACCTGCCGCTTCCGAGAGAACAGCGGCGCCATGCCAAGGAGGGGGCGTGGCGTGCAGAACTTGGCCGCTCCGGTCAGGCGCAACAAGGCTCGTCCCGTCTTTGCCGCGCCGTGTCCTGGTACCTCCCGTTATTTTGTGCGCCAACCGCACAATGCTCCGCTCACCAAAGGCTCACAGGAGCCAAACGCAGTGCTGAGTGCCAAATGCCAAATGCTGGGGGAGGGGGGTAAAGGGGGGGGGGGGGGTATGGGGAGGGGGCCGCCTGTTTCTCAGAAGGACTGTCGTGAAACGTGACCTAGCGACGGAGGGCGGGAGGACTCAGACGGGAGGGCGTGGCGCGGGTGGCCACTGACAGCAGTTCATCATGTCTGGTAGACCTTGACGCGGACGAAGCAGATCTCCGTTCCCATGGAGACTCCGGGGAAATGCCGTCCACCGTGCCATGATGCGCCGTCTTCTCTCCCCTCTGGCGCTCGGATGAAGGCCAAGGTAGTGTCTGGTCGGTTGCCGAGCCTCTCAAGCCAAGGGCAGCGCTGTCGGGTTTCTTTAGTTGGGCGCCGGTTCGCCATGGCTTCTCCAAGCCCGTCATCAAGTTTGTCGCGGCGCGTCAGTTTCCACACGAAGGATAATCCATGAGGCGGGGAAGATGGGGCAAGAGGCGTTAAACAGATGCAGTAAGCCGCCGAGATTGAACGTACTCTAGCTCTCCACGGGTATGTTAAAGTAAGTACTCACAGCACGGAATCCGAATCTGTTTTGCTCAATTCCGACCAACACAATGTGGGAGCCGAATGAGGCGTGATGCTGGCAGTCGCTCGGTAAAGCTTGAAACGCATTTGATATCATTGACGCTCAAACGAGTTTCATCAATCAACAACAGGAAGGGGCGGGCCGTGTTGTTTGTTTGCTCAATGAATGACGTGGATGACACAACGTGGTTGCACCTGCCCTGTTTGCACAGGCCGACTACCTAAGTAGGTACCTTGGTATCTACCTTGGTACCTACCTTCCTCAGGAAAGCCAAAGCCAAACCAAACCACACGCGGTCTGGCCACTTCAACACGTTTCGCCTTCTTTGATTCAATCGTGAACAATCGTGCATTGCATCGAGACACGTCTATACCGCCCACCTAAAGTACTTGGCAGGTGAGTAGGTGCCTACCTACTTAAGGTACTTACTTTAGCAGGTAGGTATGTACACATGTATGGATGTCAGATACCCATACGCCCGGTAGTTGGCGCCTGCACCCGTCCCTTTCTTGTCCATGTGTGCCTCCATCGCATTGCTTGCTGAAGGGATTTTAGGTTGCATCGAGAACCTTTGGTTACCCCTCTTCTTCGCTTTCCAGTTTCACTCGACCTCAATTACCCGAAAGCACAGTGCGGTACGCGGCGGGCCGCCTCGTTCGGTTCAACGGTGGGCAGACTGGGCCTTGGGGACGATTCAAAAGCGAATTGCATGCCGTCGACAAGCGTGACCTGGTTGGTGAATGGGCGGACTATGCAGACACTGCAGGCGGACTCTGCACGAGGACTCTGCACGAGGACCCGCATTGATGCGTTGCGTATGTTGGGCGCGGGCGCGGGCGTGGGCGAGAGGGGATGGAGGGAGCCGACGTGTCGCCCTGCATCCTCTCGGCGCTGGATGTCTGGACGTCTGGATGGTCTGGCTGGCTGACTGGCTGGCTCGGGGATGGCAAATGACAAACACAAGCGGCCGCTTGGGCATGACGCCATACCATGTCTGAGGCGGCCGTCCATCCCGACTCGATCTCCGGGCCAGCGGATGGCCAACGATAGCAAAGATGGCCACGCCTCTAGCTCAGAGCGCCGTGGGCTCGTCGCCTCGCACGTCGATGGAGTTCACAGATTGAGGCGCAAGCCCATGCCAGGGCCGGGAGGTCAAAAGAACGCTTGCCGCGCTGATCTAGCCCTTTTGAAGCGTGACGCAGAACTGCAGAGAGTAGACGGCCGACTGATTGGCCAAGATCAAGGGCCGGCCCGCGAACCAAGCGCAGCGACGGCACATCACGTGATGGAAAGTTGATGCGGGCCATGCATGCAACCCGGATAGGGGTGCGTCTCCCGCCGCGTGGCCCCAATTTTCATAGGACAGTGAGTGGGCTGTTTTGACTGGGCTCTGCCACTTATGCCGCCATGCCCGCCAGGCCAGACCAGGCCAGACCAGACCAGGCTAGACCAGACCAGAAAACACCACCACACTGCTTGCGGGCAAATCGCGTTGGCTCAATGCAGTCTTGTAGTCGGGCTCGGTCTGGTTCGGTCCGGTTCGGCAGCTGGGTTCTAAGTTGCTGTGGAAGCTGGCCTAAACGCCAAGGTCAAACAAGATGATTCGGGTACCAGCAGGACCTCGATGCCGTTCGATCGGGACATGATGATGGCCTTACGAGTCATGGGGAGTCTGATCTGCTACGAAAAGGGGCTGGGGTCGATCCAGTCCACTTGCATGTCTGGTCAGGAGGCCGGTGGTCGGTGGTCGGTGGTCGGTGGGACGGACCGCCAGACAGAGTGCCTCTTCGGGACTCAGGAGGATTTGGTTTGAGAAGCGGCCTGGCGGTGAGGCGCCCGGCTGCAGGCTCGACGCCTGGGAGACGCGTGGCAGCTGGCATCTGGCAGCCGGCAGGCTGGTGGTTGTGCTTTGATTCCTTGGATACTGGTAGACTCGACACCTCGTGCCGGATGGCCTGCCAGGACTCAGGAGCAGATGGACAACACCGAAACAGACATCAAACGCGTCTGCCTGGTCTGCATGCCCCCCCCCCCTTCCCCCCCTGGTCAGAGTGGTGACCGGACGCCTGGACGGACGCCTGGACGGACCCGACTTCTTCCTGGCTGGCCTCGAGACAGACATGGGCTCTACCGTGACAGCATCGAGGCACCCAAAACACGACAGGTCCCGGGGCACGGCGGCGGCCAGAACGACCGGCGACCGGCGGGCCGGCGACCAGCGGGCCGGCAACCGGCGGCCGCTGTCCTGTCCTGTCTGTCTCTACATCATGGCCACACCCGCAGACATGGCCACGCGCGCTTGGCAAGTTCATGGCTCCGGGCTGGGCTGGCAACGGAAAAGGGGGCCTGGGCTGGGAGCGCGGACCGGGGCGCGCCCGCCTGCTGCTGCATGATTCCCCCGTGATCGGCTGGTACCGCTGCTTCTTGCGGCACGCGGTATGCGTCTGGTATGCGTCTGGTATGCGGTGTGCGGTGTGCGGTGTGCGGTCTGGCTTGCGGTATGCGGTATGCGTATGGAATCCTGCCACGTTTCCACCAGGCAGAAGGTTGCGCTCGACATTCAACCCGCCCGGTGCCCCGGTCCAGCACATCACCAGACGTCCCCATGCATCAGACATCAGTCGTCTCTGGCTTTCTTTCCCTTGCTCGCCCGGGCCGCTCACACAGTCACCGCGCAGTCATCACCTTGGCAGGGCACCAAGCTGGTCAGAAACAGGAGACAACGGCATGTCAAGGTGCGTACGCAGGGCGCACCGTGTCATGTGTGGTTGAGCAGCATGAGACATCAACCATCCTTCCCATGAGCCGTCCGCCTCTCTCGAGTTTCAACGCATCTCGTCAATGTCATGTGATGCCTGCGCTAGCTCATGGGTACCACCGACCTAGTGCCTACCATACAATACATTCAACAAGGGAGTGCAGATGCATCCCCAGCACGTCTGCTCCGTTCTGCTCCGTTCTGCTCCGTTCTGCTCTGCTCTTCCTTGTCTGCATTTGCCTGCCATCCTGACGTAGCACACGTCTCTCCCAGCCGGCCCTTCTCGGATAACGGCATGGAGAGCCACCTCGATGCTGTAGAATGCTGTAGATTCCACCCATGGCTACTGGCAAACGTGACGACTGACTCGCCTTGGGAGAAAACACGTGTATGCACCACCCGGCAACGCCCAGCGCCCGGCAACGCCCAGCGCCCGGCAACGCCCAGCGCCCAGCAATAGCCACGCACTCTACTTCGGCTCCTCCGGAGCTCCGGAGCCCTCGGGAAGCCGACCATCGTGACGTTGACTTCAAAAGCCGCCCGGTTCGGGAAGGTCCAGGGCATGTCCGTCGGCCGCCTACCGAGATGCGTTTAATTTTAACGTCACAGGAGCAGGCATAGGGGAGTAAAAATAGCTAGCATGTACCGGGCGAAGGAAAAAAAGAAAAAGGAACGCTCAACTTGTACAATTTCACTTCCCTCGCGTTCGAGTAACATCCCGGGCCCTAATACTTCCACCGCGCAGTCAACCAACCAGTGCCCATCCGTCTTTCATATCCGGCGAGCACAAGAATTTCAAAGACAATAAACATCTCTAGTCTTGCGTGGGGATGCCTGCTAGCGGCGAGGTGGAGGCCATACTGCAAAAGGAGTCTTCAATCCTGCCTAAGCCTGACTCATTCTGACGCTGAAGTGCCCTGAAATGAAGGAGGAAAGAAGGGGGAGGGGGGGGTGTTCGGGCAGCAAGCAATACTCATGTTTGTCACGGCATTGTGCGTCGAGGGCTTCCTGCTTTTGAATTTGATGACATGTGCTGTTGCTGAGCGATGCCCGCATTGGACAGGCCTGCAGAAATGAGTTTTCTTCCTTCCTTTTCTTTCTATTTCACGACCTCTTGATCTTGATAAGCAACGCGAGGCCGTTTGGGGAAGGGGCGTGGCATTGCCTGACACTGATGACGGACTGTCATGGTCAAATGTTACTTTTCTACTTCGGCTGTACTGTCGTGGGTTTCGATGGTGACCGGGATGGTGACCGGGTATGAACGAGTCGACTTCCAATCATGCGGGCCGCCTTGTCAAGGCCGCTCGTGACACGACCTGCAGCAGAAATCGGAATTGAGGAGTTCCGACTTGGCGTCGTGTGTCCTCCGAGGTTTTGTCCATTTCGTGTATAGCCCGCTCGTCGGGTTTCGATCCGCCATGGCGGTCGGCAAGGCTGTTCTCCGAAGCCGGCTCGTGGTGCTCCTGGGACGAGCAAAGTTGCACACGGGACGTACATGGAGACGAGTAGGGAAAACGGTCATTGCCTCGGGCGCCGCAGGGACATGGGACTTTGCGCATGGGACAAAAGACGTCTGTTTGTTTCTGCGGCGGGACAAACCAAGCTGGAAGATGTTGGCTGCCCGTCCAGGGTCCTCGGGCCTCTTGGTCAACAAGATAAAAAAGACTAGCCGTGATGAGAGCAACTCGAAGAGATGGGTGAGCACCCCCGTTCTTCTTTGCTTTGGCAAACATTTCATCGGGCAATGCACAGCGACGCTGCATGCCTGATGCAAGGGGGGGGAACTGGTAGCCCTTGAGCCACCCGATCGCATGTGGGAAAGCGCCAGAACCCTCATACATACAGCCCAAGGCGGACATTCGGGGCCGAGTAAGCTGCGGGCGGGAACAGGAAACAGGAGCAACGGCGGGGTTGGGTCCCGTTCTCCCCCGGCCAGTTCTGCTTCCCGTCGCTGTCAGAAGCCACGTATTGCCCGCCCCATGTGCTTATTTCTTCAAAAAAAGGCTGCGAGGCGGGTGGGTTTTTCAAAAGTTTCACAAAAACCTCCCGAAACGTGTCCGCGAGTGGGGGGATGAAATCTCGCCGCAACATGCCCGTCCCTCCCGCCAAAGAATGGAAGGAAAAGAAAAAAAAAGAAACAAAAAGAGCCCATGTCTTCATCGGCACCTCCCTGGTGTATTGCATATTTTTCTCGCATGATATCAAGAGCAACTGCGCGTACACATCTCCACCCGCCCCCAACCCCCAACCCCCAACCCCCCTTTTGGGACACAGTGTACCATTCCGAAGCTGTCTTGCCGCCGGACGACCACCCCCTCTTGTCACTCGCCTTTTGGCCTTGTTCGTTTCGCAGCTTTTTTTTTTGTGTTTTTTTTTTTTTAGGGGGAGGGGCTGTACGAGGCCAATGGGTGACTTGTCGTATTTCGCCATGACAATGTCGGACGCTGCGGCTGCGAACCAGGCATACTTCAAGTAAGATACTACAGCAGACCCGGACAAAGTTGAAAAGACAAACGACGACGAAGAAGAAAAGAAAGGGAAAAAAAAACCCAAGAAATGGAGAAGAAGGGACAAAATAAAACGAATCCCTCCCCCCCCCCCAACTTGCCTCTTGCCCCTTTCTTTCCGCCTTCGCCTCGTCTGCCCTCCGGCTTTTGATCCAGTGTGCTCTCGAATTCCCGACTTGCCTACATACCCGATCGGACCGTTTGTTCTCGAGACGCACATCCAGCCCGCCAAAGCCACTCAATCACATCCTTCCAGGCACGAGCCGCTCTCCAGATCCAATCTGCTAACCGCGCGTCCCCTGGCGCGCCCCCCTTTCGTGAAAAAGCACCCTCGCCTCCGGGTACGATGGCAGGTTTCTAAACATAACCCGTCGAGTCGAGGACGAGGTCCGGCGTCGGGCCCACCTCCTCGGGGCGTGCCCTGGCGGGCGGTTCCTGGATTATGCCTGCGGCACGGGACTCTTGTCCAGGGTATGTATACGGTGAAGCCAGCCCCGTATCCGAAAATAAAAAAAAAAGGGCCGAGATTTCTCCTTTTAAACAAGAGTGGTTGGACAAAAGAGACAGGCGTGACGGACATGCGGTTTTTTTTTTGGTCTATTACTCCCTTACTCAAACATGGTAGGCTCTCGGGCCCCAGATCGGTCAGTGTGTTGGCATCGACGTTTCCGAGGCCATGGTTGAGCAGTACAATGCCAGGACCAAACGAGAGGCAAGTTTCTCGTTTTCTTTTTTTTCTTTTGTTCTCATGGTTTCGGCCGGACTGTCCCCTGGAGCTTATAAGCTGACGTTTTAGGACCGGAAATCCCTCACCCCCTTCTTTTTATTCCTTTTCGACAGGGCCTAGCAGGACAATACGCCGCGTACCCGGGAAACCTCGTCTCGGCCGATGAATCCTCCCAGGGTATCTTCTCGTCGCCCAGTTTCTTCGACTTTGACCACGCGGGCGTGGGACTCGCCCTTCACCACATGGACGACTGTGCCCTCGCAGCAAAACAGCTGGCCCGGCGTCTCCGACCAGGCGGCGTCCTCTTCGTAGTGGACTTCGTCGCGCAGCAGAGCCCGTCTGAAGAGGCTCTGTTGCCGTCGGCGGCGGGCGCGCGCCATCAGGGCTTCACGGAACCGGAAATGCGGCGCATGTTTGAGGGGGCGGGCGTGGGGCTGGGTTTTGCGTTTCACGTCCTGGACGGGGATGTCACGTTTGAGAATGACCCCGGGGATGGGAAACACGCTGTTCGGACGGTGTTTATTGCGCGGGGAGAGAAAGAATGACGAAAGGGGGGTGGCCTGCGACGGCGGACATGGAGTATGTAGATACAGAAGGCCGGAAGTATTCTCCAAATCTTTACACCAAAATTAGAGGGCAAAATGTTCGGTATTTCTTGGACCCACTGTAGATACGATGGCTGTCTTGGAAAAAGAAAAGGGAAATAATCCGTGTACCGAGGTGGCAGGATGGTGCTGTTCGTCGCGACATGGCTCGAGTTGCTATTTCCGTTGCGCAGCGAAAAGACACAGTCATGTCAGTTGTGGAAAAGACCGAGGCTTCGGGTGTCCATGAATTCCAATCCTGACGGTTTGTCTGCTCTCAGTCGCGGTCGCTACCAATGGCCAAGCCGGCATCAACGTTGGTAAGTCCTAGCTCTCCTCTACATTTACAGCAAAGGCGCTACCTAGCAGAATGGCCGGCTCGTCGAGACTATGGTGCTCGTAGCTACACACGTATGTCGTCAGTCTCGTCCAAATCCGACCCCCCCCCCCCCTTTTTAAGTCTATATTTCTCTTGACGCCTCGCGTGCGCGCTCGCACAAACACGCGCGGCGGCGAAGGGCGAGAAGAAGAAGAATGCGCAATCGTTACATACCTCAGAGTGCCCACGCCACCAGCCTCGAGGAGAAAGGCCGGCCCGTCCTGCAGAGACTTGCCGACCCAGCGCATGGCCAGGGCGCGAAGGATATGGCCGTGGGCGACAATGAGCACGTCTCCGCGTGCGGATGTGTTCGGATCAGACGTCTCCATGGCGGGCTTGTGCCACTTTTGGCGGATCTCGTCAATGAGACGGTCGAGTCTCTGCGTGATTTGCTCGGGGCTCCTGTGCAAAACAAAACAAAGGCGTGTCAATTCGCGTCCGCGTCTTGGTTCTTTTCTTTGCTTGCCTCTTTTATTGGCAAAAGACACACGGCAGGCATTATAGCGGCACTCACTCTCCGCCGGGACACCCGTCCCTCCAGATGTCCCACGTCCCGGGGATCCCGTCACGGGCGCGCATCGTGCGGATCTCGGGCGAGGTAATCCCCTCGTAGTCGCCGTAGTCCCACTCCCTCACGTCCTCCGTCACCTGAACCTCGGCGCGGCACTCCAGACGGTGCTGCTGCCGGGTGCCGTGGGCCTGCCACGGTAGGCCTCCTGCTCCGTCCAGATTGATGAGCTCGAACGTTCGTTGAGCGCGCTTCCTCGGCGATACGTATCTGCCGTGCCATGAGAAGAAACATGAGTAAAGAGTTCAGGGGGCATGGCATGAGACGTGGCGAGTCCTCCACCACGATTCCTCCAGGTCACAAACGTACATGTGCGCCAATCGGTGGGGGACAATGAGCCGGTCGTCGCCGACGAGAGCCTGTCCCGTGGCGCGCACTCTCTTCTCTCCATTGGCCGTGAGGGGTATGTCGGTGCGGCCGGTATGCCTGCCGCTGAGCGACCACTCCGTCTCGCCGTGGCGGATGAGGAAAAGACGCGGCGTGGTCATTGTCGCGGATAGCGAGAGATCGGAGAGATCGGAGAGATTGGACAGGTGCAGCGGTGGGCGGGGGTGGCTGGGAGCGGAAGAAGAAGAAGGGCGACGAGTTGTGAGGACTGGGGCAGAGAGTTGACGCCAGAGGGCCGATGCCGTCCGAATATGCGTGGCGGCTGGCGCAGCTGGCGCAGCTGGCGCAGCCGGAGCCTCGTGTGGGACTCCAGCTGCATTCTGCACGTCATCCCGCCAGGCGGTCCTGTGAGTCGTCAAGTGCAAGTGACCAGACCAGACAGACTCTTGGCACGCGGCGGCCCCTTCCACGCTGCGCAGGCAGTCCGACTGGTCCGCTCGGCCGAGTGTCGGCCGCCCGTGCTGGCATCCAATGTCATCAGTGGTTTTCCCTTTAGCATCAGCTGCGTTGTCCTGGCACCTGCCTGCACAACCCGGCCCGGATGCTGGCATCTCCAGAGATGTCTGGTCCCGGCTGAGCTGTCACCACGTAGTGCCCATAAGTGAGTATGTACAAGCATAATTTCCGATACACACTCTCTTGGCGTGATAAAAAAAAACCTCAACGCCAAAGTACTTTGTTCTGGTTTGCATCAGCGAATATACATGCTGCTTTTGCTTACCCTACCTTTTATAATTTCTCTTTTCTTCCGATCTTCCTCTTCTTCTTCTCAACATCTATCTTCTGCTTTTGTTTGTGTTGCCTTCTATTTGTTTATTTATTTATTTATTTATTTTTCATTTTAAATTATTCTGGTTTAAAAAAACTGCTTAGTCATGATCCCTGCCGTCAGCAGCGCCGCCCTGGCACGACATCCGCAAACCTCCACGTCCGAGTCCCTCGACTTCATTTCGTCACGACTGCTTTGCCACCATCAAGCTATCCACCACCCTCCCCCGACGCAGCGCAACCTCACAACCACACACCTCAAACCACCGCCTCGCGTCTCCCTCCACCACAACGCCTCCATCGCATCTTCATATCCTCGCCAACTTCATCCACAGCATCCCAAAACCCCCAGTTCTGCACCTCTCCAGCCGCGTCCTCTCAACCACGCTCTACTCACCTCATCCCCATCCCTGTTCCCGCATCACGCCCCCACGACGACACCAAAAAATCGCTCAAGATCCGGTCTCTGGACAGGAATCACGGGATTTCAAGCGAGCAATTCCATTCCAGAAGGAACAAAAAATGTCGTACCAGTGGACGAGGCAAGAGAAACTGAAACGAGGTATATGGTCCGTTGCCATCGCAGCTGTGATTTGCGTCGGCGCCATTACCGGCGCGCAGCTCAAGACGGATAAACAAAAGAAGGAGGTTTGTCTTTTATTTACTTATATTCTGTACTCGTTTTTTTGCCTTTGCCCCTTTTTTTCCCATCTCATAATGAAAACTTGTCTACCTTGAATTCCATCATGATCAGCAAATACGCTGATATCTTGAAGAGTTGCCATTAACATGACGACCGCGTGGGCGGTGGTAAAACAGGCCATTTCGCAGTTCAGAACGACGTCAACGGCTGATCAGATTGCCATTCTGGAAGTCCAAAGAAATCATTTGCTGCAGCAAAAGGCCGACTTGGAACGGAAACTCCATCTTTTCAAAGACCGCGTGTCGGAGCGGAAGGGGGGTAAATGAAGCACGAATCATCAACCGTGATCGACCAGGGAGCATTTGATGACGGAGCGCACAGAGGCGGAGGCTGGGAGGGTCTGTCTTTGGTAGATGTTTTGGATGCTATGGAACGGCGCATCCCTTGTAGCAGTGGCGTTTGGATCATAACAAGATACCCGATGGACGTGGACAATATTGATTCACGCCGTCACATTTATACACTTGCGTTCCAAATTTCCGGGGCCTTGTTTCTTTTCTTGTCTGACTTCTTCCATAATTTTGTATAGTCCCGCTGTGAATCGTGCTGGCTCCGCGTGCCGTATGTCCCAGTACCACAATGTAGAATTCAACTATTCTGTCCACCCGAGTGCTGTGGTGTTTGTCAAGAAAAAAAAAAAAAGAAAAAAAAAATTGTATTCCAACGTGATTCGCCCACACTCACTCAGTCGGAGCACGCAGCTCATCCCTCATCCTTCGCTTTCCGGTGCCTTACGCCTCCACAGACCCGTCGGCAGAGGGGAGGGGGATAGCCTTGTACAGCAAGACCAACGCCGAATGCGATTCACCACCACCAGCCAGCGCTTCCACCTTGTCCACCGTAACTTCGGTCACCTTGTCGTCATTGAACCACCACCACTTGCCGTCCTCCTCCTCTCTCTTTCCCGTCTTAGGGTTCACGTGGCCCGTCTTCTTGACATACGCCGTGTAGTGGCCGCTGTCGGCGCTGGCGCCTTGGTGTGTTACCACACCACGAAGCTCGTATAGCCCAGACTGGTTGGCTCCGTCATCCTTTCTGAGTGCAGGGTCGATCAGCGAGTTTAATTCCTTCTTGGCGGCGAGAAGTGCAGCGTCCTTTTCGGCGTCAATCTCGGCGTCCGTCTTGAAAGTTTCGCCCATGACAACGTCTGCATCTGTCGACGTGTCGGCTTTCTTGCCGCTCTTGTCGCCTTGCTTCTCTTCTTCGTCTGCTTTTCTCTTAGAGGGCAAGCCGGCGCCACCAGCGATGTCGCCGAGATCGCCGTCAGCGTGCCTTTTACGACGCTTTCGGGCCCGTTCAATGTCCTCTTCGTCTTTTCTGACTTCGCGAACCTTGTCGCGGACGGGGGCCAGAGCGTTCTTCAGCTCATCCGAACAAAATTCAACAATGTCCAGCTCCTGAGGGAAGGTGACTTTTCGCATAATCTTGGCCTTCTTCTGCGTGTCTCGTTTCCAGAAGAATCGCACAAAGTGCACAGTGAGATATTTTGGAGCCCGGGAGATCTTTGACTCCTTGGTATAGGTGGCATCGCGATCCAAGACATCAGATTTCTTGTCCAGCTTTTCGCTAAGACCGGCCAGGATACCATCTCGAAGATGATTTATAGTGGCATCAATGTGGCAATTAATCTTGGTGAATTTTTCCTTGGACGTAACAGCTTGTTCTCCGGCCGCACGAGCTGCTTCATCAGCACACTCCACAACCGAAGTAAGTTCCCCAGACATGTATTTGTCAACAAAGGAGATGGCTGGTGCGTCTTCCTGCTCCTTGACGGAGAGTTTCTGGCCAAGGTGCTGGACAATTTGCGACCACGCCTCCTCGGCATCCTGCTGGGCATACGCATTGCTGGACTTGGCCTTTTCCGCAAATTGTGGAAAGGCGACTCGTAGCGACGTGAGAAATCCCAGTGGTTCAAACGGAGTCTGGGTCTCGCCCATCTGCTTGTACAAGGTCCCCAGTTGCAAGGCCAAATCTACTTCAGGCATGGGCCTCAGACCAGACACGCTCGGCTTATACTTCTGAAGAGAAGTTTGCAGCTCTGGGATCGACCGCAGAGTCTGAAGTGTCGAGTTTAGGTAGCAAGTGTTTCCGAGGTTGATTAAGCCAGCAGGCGTCGCGCCGGCTTGCTGAGCTTGTTCAGCATCCGTCATGTCCTCGACAAATTTGATTGGGACGTTTGGCCGAACCAGATCGCCACTGCCCCCGGGAGTACCCATCATCATCAGGACTTGGCCGTTCTTGAGGCCGAGGCTGCTCATTTCAGCATCGTCTTTCAGCTGCCCGCCTTTGATCAAGATCTTTTGTCGATCGGGTTCGACATTGGTCAAGCTGAAGAGCTGGAGCTTGAAGTCTTCGCCGGTCGAAGAAGGTTCTATTTCAACATCGTGCTTCTTCCCCTGGTGTTTGACGACGACTTGGCAAAAATTCCCGCGTTAGCCTACTTTTGCCACCGGTGGTGAAGCTTCGTTGGTGGAGGGGTAGGGTGATGAAGTAGGTAGGTACCTTTCAGAGAAGCCATGGCTGCTCCGGTGCAAAAACGGGAACAGCAGTCTACAAGAGAGCTCCCTAGTGCGACCGATGTGACTCGGAATAAGACGAGCTGAGCTTCTGTGGAGATGGATATGCTTGATCTTTAGGTGCAAGATGTGCTTGGTGCTTTTGCCTTGGAGAAAGGCGGAGGAAGACAGAACAGACAACGTAGTGCGTCACGAAGCTGGTACCTGGCGCGCACGTCTGGACTGGAAGCCACCAGGTTCCGCCCCACTCCCATCGAGCTTGTCAGCAGATCGAGTAGATGTCTTCAAAACCGAAGAGCTGCCCCGCAATGACTAAACTCCAGAGCGTCCATGAAGCAGAAACATTGCTGAAATGATAGACTCGCCGTGTTTGCATTACAGTCCCAGGTCTCCACGCACAGATGAATAAAATTTGTGTTTCTTTCCTTTTCTTGCGGAGTTTACCAGGAATATCATGTAAAGCCCTTCCTTCTTATCGTTTTCTTGCTCGTCGTCGCCACGCCAAGCACTCGCGGCTTACCCTATAGACGCCACGACTACTGGCCGGTTTTTATCACTTGTGTTTTGGCCTGGCCTGTGCTGAAACGGTCACGTGAGACTGGCCAGGCAACGTCACAGCCCCACGTACAACGTCAGATAAGCTACACGACTAAATTGGCTGCATATGCGCAAAGAAGGCAGCTCCGTTCCCGAGCGACCCCGCTGAGGGAACCATCACCAGCAGCGTCACTTGACCGCCATCGAATTCGCATGTGTTCCTAGGCCGGGCCCGTCTTCTCACGCCATCATGGTAGGCACAACGGACACAGGCCGCCATTGATATCACGCAAATGTCTAACATGCCCCTGTCCTTAGTCCCAATCACTGCGGCCCTATCTGCAGTGCGTGCGCAGCAGCTTGACTGCGGCCCTCACGCTGTCCAACTTCGCATCCCAGACAGCCGAACGACACAATGTTCCCGAAGTAGAAGCCCAGACTTCACCAGAGGTCCTGCTGACCCCATTGACCATTGCCCGCAACGAGAACGAGCGAGTCCTGATCGAGCCGAGCATCAACTCCATCCGAATCAGCATTAAGATCAAGCAAGCAGACGAGATCGAGAACATACTGGTCCACAAGTTTACCAGATTCCTGACACAGAGAGCCGAGTCTTTTTTTATTTTGAGAAGGAAGCCGATCAAGGTGTGTTCAGCGCTGAGAATGGAGCCTAGGAATTTGGTGTCCTTGAGGACCGGACTGACCACTCGCTTCAGGGATATGATATTTCGTTCCTGATAACCAATTTCCATACGGATGAGATGTTGAAGCATAAGCTCGTCGATTTTATCATCCAGTTCATGGAAGACGTTGACAAGGAAATCTCGGAAATGAAGCTTTTCGTAAGTTGCACCCGGATGTCTGCTGCAACCAATCAACCCATGACTGACAATGCGTAGCTGAACGCGAGAGCGCGATTCGTAGCCGAGTCATTCTTGACACCGGTATGCTGGATTTCAATGCTTCCAATAAAATGACCTTGTTTAAAAGCTGACAAATCGTTCTAGTTTGATTAAGAGCTGCATAGGATAAGGAACAGGGTTATACTAGCGGATAGTTGAGTGGGAAATAGAACCGATTGCTGCAAACCGCATCGAAAGTCTCGCCCGGTGAAGCCGAATGTCGAAGCGGATAAAGTATTGACTGTGAAGTATTCAGATGCCATGTCTAAATCGAAGGATAGAGATGACAACAAGCTACCCCAATACGGAAATGAAAACAACTTCCACCTGCCAGCGATCCACACCTTTTGTTCCAATGGCCAGGGTCTGGGTGAACTGTGTCGTGTAGGGACAGCTGCCTCTCCCTCTCGGTGGTGCCATCTTAAATGCTGCTGACTTCCATTTCTAGGTTACGGACTACTTCACATACGGATAGTTGACGCAACTGTGACTTTGGTTTTCCGTCGACTGATGACCCGTGATTTATTATTGGGTTTACGCCTTTAAGTTTATCATTCGAGAATCGTATGGTATGTGCTGAAATAATCCTTTTCATGAAAGCTCAGTCCTGACTGTAGGCTCACTTTGCTTCGCAGCTGCTGACAGCTGGCCGATCAATAACAAACCTTGGTAAAGTATGTTGACTTTCCCCACTCTCATTCGCGCAACCTCGCTTCGGCCAAAAAACAAAAAACAAAAACAAAAACAATAACAACAGCGGGAAACCGTTACTTTTTTTCTGATTTATCTCTCAGACTTGAGATGTGCCTTTAAGGGACAGATCCTTGCCTTTTTTTGAAACTACTTGCCTCTATTCTTCCCCGCTGGGCTAGCTCGTTTTCAATACGAGGCATTCTTAAACTTGCATACGGGTGTACTTGTGGCCTCTCAATTTTACGATACGGCTGTAAAAGGTCTAACCGTCGGCGAGCCAAACGTTTTCCCTTTGTTTCGTCAACGCGCGAATGCCTCGTTCTTGGCGACATTCACGCTACTCATTGCGCTTTTGGTCTAAGACCTGCGTTGGATTTCTTTTCTTCGCAGCCGTTTTGTTACGCCGAGCGGCTGTATAAAATTCTGAGCAGTTGACAGCACATGATCATCGCTATCCACTTGTCGCTATCACTTCAACTTATGAAGCAAAATCATCCGCCTCCCTGCAGAAACTAGCAAACTCCTCGTCGAAAAGAAACATTCACCATGAGCGTTTCCGCCCCTTTGAACCCTCACTCCGCTGTGTGGGTTCCACAGGGAGCCACGGGATCTAGTACCGCGAGCGAGGTAAGCATGACTGGCTTTGCGCCGTCCTGACTTTGACTGACAGCCTGGCTGATATTCAGCAGTCAAGCGAGTCCAGTGGCCAGGATGCAAGCGGACTCAATGTCTTGGAGCACACTCGCTCCACTGCTACGAGCTTTTCGGGGTCGCTCGACGACTCCGCCACTTTGGATCTGTTATCGCAGAAACTACGCGAAGGCGCCAAGGCTGAAGAGGTGGCTTCCTAGGACGAAGCTAAGCCTCACGCTGCCAAGCTGAGCTCGGAAAGCAATGCTGAAGCATGTCATGCTTCGGGACCTGGTCACTTCTTCACTCCCGTTTCCCAGGCTGTGAAGCAGACAGGAACAGGTACAGCATCTGGCGTGTTTGCCGACAGCACGCTCTCACCTGCTGGTACGGGCTTGCCAGCAAGTCAATCTTACCAATCCGTTGCTACTCTTGTCAGCCCGGCTTCGCATGGGAGGGCGGACTCTTGCTATGGCTCGGACAATCCACTGAGCCCGGAGCATAGGAGGCTCGGGACCTTGACGGAGCCGCGAAACTACGCTCCTCGGACATCGGGCCGGCCGCTTTCATTCTCCAAGGAGCCTCCCCCGAAGTTTGACCTAAGCGGTGCGGTGACTGGCCCGAGTCCTGCCACGACTCAGTCTTATGAGCAGGCTTTCCAAGACTCTTTCGTAGTCCCTTATGTGGGACCTCCATGCTCGCCTTCTCAGAGTCAACGGTCAAGCCATTTGAAACGGCTAACAGCGACAGAGAATGGACTGCCCACGCTCCAAACGGCTCTTCAGCCGGAGAACTTTCCATTCTTAGAAGGAGCTCGCCAGTCCGTGGCTGTCAACTACGGCGTGGTAAAGCTCAGAAACGTAAGTTTTTCTACGCGTCCCCTGATTGCAAGCGACTTTTTGCGTCATGGCTGATGGGCAGCAAAACAAAGATTCCCTTTGATACGAAGCGATCGGAAGTGATTGCTTTCCTGGGTCGTAACGCCAAAATTTTGAACGATGCGGATGAACCGGTGCACATAATCATGGAGCGAGTCACGAGTAAGACGATGGATGTTTACATCGAGTTCTTAAGCCTTGAAGATGCCAATAAAGCAGTGGAGAAACACCAACAGCACGCGCTGAGCGGGCGAGCGAGCCGAGTTGGCGATCGCCCGGTAGATGTGGAGCTGTCCAGTCAGGAGAGCCTGATGAGAGATTTGTTCCCCCTGGCCAGAGGCGTCGTGTGGGACGGAGTGACGCCCAAGTTCAAGCCATTCGATCATGATCAGCCGTGGGAGAACTTCAAGGGCTTCGTGTCCGAGGAAGAAATGGTTATGCTGGTGAAGCACGTCGAGGTTCCGAGCCGCGTGAGTCCTGCCCCGTCGTCTCTTGTCGTTCGTAAAGTTGGCCTAACCAAGGTTCTCTGCAGTCGCCTTTCTCGAAAAACTGCCCTCAGCGGCCGTACGAGTGCTTGATCAGCACTCTGAAGAAGTTTCCATGGTATGCCACCGACCGCATCACAATCAGTCAGCGACGTGCCACCTTCGCGGTAACCTGTGAGATGCTGAGGCTGCTCGCGCGGAGCATCGAGAAGAAGGATGACGTGGTCAACCTGAACAAACAGCTCTTTTCTCGACTGATCGGTGCTGCCATGAAGTGCCCTGGCTTCACACCCCTGATGAAAGACGACATTGCGTTCCTGGCGGGCCTGTCGGAAACGGAGCAACGCGAATTCAACCAGCCGCGCTTTGCCAGCAGCTGGCGTCACCAGTACAGCATCAGCCCCAAGCCGGGCATCCCTTGCGATGTGCTCGAGGTACGTACATGGTGGCAATTGATTGCTGAGCACATACGACCCGGACGGCGACCCTGTGTGAGCACTAACTCGTCCCTGGCAGTGGTATATTGCCGTGATTCGCGAGCAGACTCAGCTCGAAATGGTGTGGCAGCCACACTCTGAGCGCACCATTCTACAGGAAAAAGGCAATGAGACCGACATATACTGGGGCTATTTTTGGGCAGAGGTCGGGTATTCATTCGGAACGGCCTTTGACCAAATGACTTTGGCACAGGCTGCCCATGCTGAGTTTTCTGCCGTTGAACGCATCCTCGCGCGTGCTCTGGATTCTCCTGTTAAGTCCTCTGCTTGCCTTCTTGCTGGTTGACTGTTTTTTTTTTCTGGGACCCGTCATTTTATTCTCTGTCTGTTTGGGTGTGGCTTTTAGGACTTGATGGGCGCGAAAAATGATTTATCTCACAATATCCTGAGAGTGCGGAAATTGCAAAAAAAAAAAAAAACAAAGGACGAAAAGGGCAAAAAGAGCAAAAAAGGCAAAAAGAGCAAAAAAAGGCAAAAAGGCAAAAAGAAAATCCTGGGGTATGTATAGACTTGGCTCGGATGAAACACAGCCAAGCGGTGTTTGTGCAAAAGGTCGCTTTCTATTCTTTTCTTCTCCCTATCATCATCGTCGTTGGGTCGGAGTATTTGCCCGTCTTCTCCATCGACCCCAGGATGCATGTTTTCATGGACAGCAGAAAACTGTTGCGGGCTCACCGGTGCGTTGCCCGGCATGCGGGAGCCAAGAACAAGGGAAAGTATGGGGAAGCCGGACATGGCTGAGGAATTGGGAATTGAGCCATTGGGGAAAACTGAGTTTGGTTGGGGAATTTATGCTATTGACACGTGGGCTGAGATATGGGCAGGGAAGTGCGCGGTGGAGAATTTGGATGCCCAAGACATGGGAATAAAATAAAATGAAATAAAATAAATAGGCATGGAAATGGGAGGGGACACTGGGTATCTGGGTAGTGGTTTATGCATCGATCTCTATTGAGAAGAATGAGAGGTTGTCTTGATATATAGTATAGTAGTATAGTATAGAGAAGAAGAAGAAGAAGATCGAGGCTGGATTTTGCGTGACACGGGATTGGTTGTGTTTCTCTTGCTTTCTTTTTCCTCTTTTTTTTTCATTTTTCCTTGTTTTCCTTGTTTTTTTTTTTTTTTTTTTTTTTTTTTTTTTTTTTTTTTTTTTTTTTTGGGTGAACAAGGTGTGTGGTGCGTGGGGGCAACTGATGATTGGATTGTTTGTTGTCCATCGTTTGGATGGGGATTGTCATTGGACGAGACGATTTGACCGCCACCGACCGGATGCTCTCATTTGGGTTGTTCTTGGGGGCGGTTTGTTTTATGTATCTGATACAACTACTACTCAGGCAAGCAGGTCGGGATTGGCTGGGAAGCTGGCTGGTCTGGCCCCTTGGCCCGAGGCAGGGGCGGCGGGGCGGCGGGGCGGGGTGTCTGCGGGGCGGTCGACCCCACAGCGCACGTCGTACCTGACGGCAATTGCCTTGTCGGCCCATGCATCTCTCTCTGTCTGTTCATCCATCCATCCATCTGTCCACCATCCGTCCATCTGTCCATCCGTCCCTCTGTCCATCCGTCCATGTGTCCACATGCATGCAGCATGCATGCAGGCATCCATCCATCCACCCACACGGCCAGCGAGACCGTCCGCAATCGCATCCATGCATCATGCCATGCATCGTCAGCCTGCTGCCGTGGCACTGAGCCCTGAGGCACGACGGGCCCCTGGGCCCCGCCCGGTGCACAAGCTAGCTGTTTGAGCCGTCGACCAGAGAGAGAGAGAGAGAGAGAGAGAGAGAGGCAGAGCCGGTCCAGGGCAGTGTCGACCTTGGATGCCCTTTGCCGACGCTTGATTTTCTCTGCAGTCCGTGCCCTTTTTCTTCCCTTCTTCCTCTCACCTCCCCGTGGCAGCTCCTGTCAGCAGTGTCGTGATCGTGATCGTGATCCTTGTTACTCACTCGACGTGTTCGATAACGTGGCAGGTCGACGAGATCGTTGATTGGATTCTCTGCCGCCTTGGTCCTCGGTCCACCACCCTCTTGTTCCGCTCCCGCCTCGCTCGCGTCGCATCTTTCAAGCCTCGCGTCAACCACCACCGCCTCCCCGACTGCCATCACCGCAAGCAGCATCGCGTTGCAGCGCAATGGCCACCGAACAGACGTCCGCTCCCGCCCAGCAAGCTGCTGCTCCGGCTCCGGCTCCGGCTCCGGATTCCACCGCTGTCCCCGCCTCTGCCACCGCCCCCGCTGCCCCCGCTGCCCCCGAAACTCCTCTCGCCAGGCTCACGGCTCGGCTTCCCGACATCACGAACAAGGCGAAGCACACCGAGATGTGGGGCGTCGAGCTCTCGCCTTTGTCCGCCCACGCTCCAACCCAGGTCGTTCTCCTCAAGTTTCTGCGCGCCAACAATAACGACGTCGAAGCCGCCGACAAGCAGCTCACTTCTGCTCTGGAGTGGCGCAAACAAGTCCAGCCCACGAAGCTGGTCTCGGAAGCCTTTTCAAGGAAGAAATTCGGCGATCTCGGCTACGTCACCAGCCACAAGGACGAAGCCGGAAAGGAGACCGTCATTACCTGGAACATCTACGGAGCTGTCAAGGACAACAAGGCCACCTTTGGCAATGTCCAAGAGTACGTGTTTCCGTGTGACTGTGGCGTTTTTGTTTTTGCACCCTTGGAAGGAGACACGGGCCCTCGTTTTGTCTTCTGACCATGTCATGTTACAAAAGCTAAACAAATCCAACAGGTTCATTCGCTGGCGAGCTGCGCTTATGGAGCTCAGTGTTCAGAAGCTCCGTCTCAACGACATCACGAAGCCGCTGGGCGAGGATGACGAGGATGTCTACCGGATGCTCCAGGTGCATGACTACCTCTCCGTCAGCTTCTTCCGCATGGACCCTGCCGTCAAGAACGCCAGCAAGCAGACCATCCAGACCTTCTCCATGGCGTATCCCGAGTTGCTGTCGCACAAGTACTTTGTCAACGTGCCTGCCATTATGGGCTGGATGTTTGGTTTCATGAAGCTGTTCCTTGCGCCTGCCACGCTGCGCAAGTTTCATCCCATGACGTCGGGTACGACGCTCTCGACGGAACTGAAGAGCATTGCCGGCTCCCTGCCCAAGGAGTACGGTGGTCAGGGGCCCAGCGTCAAGGAGGCCGAGACGGTCCATCTCGTCGATGAGGAGGCCAAAACCCAAGAGGCCAAGGACGAAGCGGCCTCTGCTGAGACTGCTAAGACTGCTGAGACTTCCGAGACCGCCGAGACTGCTGAGACTGCCGAGACTGCCGCGCCCACGAAGCCCGAGGCTCAGTCCGAGCCCAAACCTGTAGAGACGGCGGTCCCGGAGACGGAGACCAGGTCGCCGGCCGATGTCGACGCCATTACTGCGCAGCCAGTAGTGACCGAAGCCGAGGCCAAGCCGGCGGCCGAGGTGGCGGCCGAGGCAGCTGCCAAAGAGACCAACGCATAAGGCATGCATGGTTTTTCAAGACCCGTCTTGAGGGTTTCCCTTGTTGTTTGCAAGCTGTCCTTGGTTGGTTTGGAAAGGTTGTAGGGCATCCCCACGTTGTTTTCTGGGTTTCGTGAATGGCCCTTGGGAACGGTTTAATGTAGTTTAATGGATATAATACCCCCCCTCCCCTCCCCCCTCCCCTTTTTTTTTTTTTTTTTTTTTTTTTTTTTTTTTTTGTTTTGTGACTCAAGATATAAAAACAAGAACCAAACCAAAAAAAAAAAAAGATGGAGAATAGAAATGTTGAAAGAGGCCACTCGTTGTCAAGATAGAACCAGGACTCCTTGGTGGTCTGCATACAGGGTCAGCGGCCGATGGGACACAGGTGGGCACAGGCACGGAAGTCCTATCGGCCGCGGGCCAATGTCCTCGTCGTCGGCTCCCTTGCGAGGTAGTTTGGTCACGAGCTTCGGACCTTTGGACATGTTGGGCTTTTATGCTCCCAGCTCCCCTTTGTCTTTCTCCCTCTGTGTCTTCCTTTCTGGCATCGTGTTTTTGTTGCCACGTGCATTCTGCCGTGAGAGATTGCCCTCTTCTCTCACTGCCCATGGAGTTGACGGCACAGTGGCCTTTATATACACGACAGCCTGTATATCCCTTGTTCCGATGCCCCCGACGCCCTCGTGCCCTCGTGCCCCCGGGGCCCTCTGAGTCATCCACCTCGGCGGGATGAGAGCGCTCCGGCTGACAGTTTTCGTGCCATGCATTGTTGCTGCCGGGATGCTTCTCCTGGCCGCAGCGGCCTCGGCATGTGCTTCGTGGCATGTGCTTCGTGGCATGCGCACCTGGTGCCGTGGCGGATTCGAGAGGTCGAGACAAGGCTTCGTGGATGAGGCTGTCGAGCCTGCCACCATGGAACAGGCGTGGGACATGGGGGGCGTGCGGGGGAGAGGCAGAAGAAGACGGTGAATCCAATGTCTTTTGTCGAGAACGGCACGGCGTGCATGTCATGATTGTGGTGTGCGTTTCCCGTGGCACCATTGGGGTCCGTTGTAGCAGCATGGGGGGAGGGAGTGAACCACAGAGTTTGGGCTGGCGGTGCGGCAGAAGGCAGAAGGCAGAAGGAGTTGAGCCTATGAGAAATGGGAACGATGCCATGGCAGGTCGAAAGCCCGAGGGGTTATTCGTGGTTGGTATTCCGGCACAGGGCGGGTGATGCGTCATGACGGCCAGGCCAAAGCCGTCCCGATGCGTTGCGTGACTTTTTTCATCTTTTCGCGGCATGTCTTTTCTTTTCTTTTTTTTTTTCTTCTCCTTTTTTTCTTTCTTTCTTTTCTTCTCGACTCCTACAAGTATTTTACTCGTCTCGCTGGTTTTTTTTTACTTCTTAATCCTTTTTTTTTTCCCTTGTTTAGTTGTTTCTTTCTCACCCGTCATGGTTGCCGTCTTCTGCCTCCGCTCTTCTGGTTCTGTCCGGCCCCTCCCCTTTCTCTACACTACTTTCCAACCGACCAGGAATTAGCAACCTACTTCTCAACCTTTCAACACCCTCCTCCTCGCATCTTCCCCCCCTCCCGCGACCACGCTTCTTTTTTTCTTCTTTCTTCCACACCCGCACCCTCCCAACCAATTCCCCTGGAACCGTTCGCGGAGGGGTTCAAGTCGGAAACCCCGACCTTTTTTGGCCTCAAAGAGCGCACGGTGGTTCCCCGTTTCCCAATCCACTAGCGGCACAAGGCAAAAGAAGACGTGTCATCATCGTTTTTTTTTTTTTTTTTTTTTTTTCCCCGTCTGTTCGTCCTTGGGAGTGTTTTACGTGCCCCGCCTCTACCGCCCTTCGCGGTGCTCGTTGTTTTGGGGGAGGGAAAAAACACGGTGTGCTTTCTTTCTACGGATATCAGGTGCGTGTTTTTCTATGGGGACTGGCCGGGCGTATGTTTGTTCGCGGTCAAGGGGAGGTAAGGGGGGGGGGGGGTGTTTGCTATCGGGTGCGCTTTTGACGCATGGCTGGTGTCTGTTGTCGTCGTACGAACAGGACACGCGGACTTGATTTAAACAAAAAAAGAAGAAGAAGGAGAAGAAGAAGAAATAAGAAATAAGAGAAAAGAAATATTAGAAGAAAAAAGGTTGAGAAAAAAAAGAAAGAGAAGAGAAAAAGAAAAAGAATAAGAATTAGAAAAAGAAAAAGAAAAAAGCTGGTCGTCTTGCTCGTTCACGGTCATACGCGGGTCACGGATTTCTGGATTCTGATGGACTGACTGGGCATGCGCGTTTGGATGGTTAGACTGACATATCTATCGTTGACGCGAGCAGGAAAGCAAGGCAAGGCAAGGCAAGGCAAGGCAAGGCAAGGCAAGGCAAGGCTGTCGCCGTGGCCGTGGCGTGTTGGACGCCTGGTATTTGCCATTCTTTGCCATTTCGTGATATTGACCGCTCTCTGCCGGCCAACAAGAAACAAGAAGCGCGTCACGTCGAGTCGAGCCGAGCCGAGTCGAGTCTGGTTTGTTCGCCCCAGCCGCCGACGGCTCCACAGTCCGCACGCACGCACGCACGCTCGCTCGCTCGCACCGCGGCATCCATCCATCCACCGACGACGCACTCTCGCACTCGCGCATCTTCCATCCACGCATCTCGCATCTACCGCCCGCCATCCGCCATCCACCATCCGCCATCCTCAAATCCCCTCAAATCCCCTCTGGTCCCCATTTGCCCTTGCCCGTCCGTTCCTCTGCCTGCCCTCAATTCCTCCGCCCACTCTCTCCGCCAGCCTGTTTCGCACTCTCTCCTCCCCGTCCTCGGCCGCCTCTGCTGCCGGCAGAGCTCATTGACGCGCGGCATATGCACATGCCGGCCATTCCATCGTGAGCTCCTGCGCGTGTCCTACCACCATGGCTCTCTTTGTCGACAGCCCGTTCTCCTGTCCCGCGACCGACGCAGCAACCGACGCCTCCCCGACGCCCGCGTCTTCAGGCTCAACCCCCCCGACTACCGTCAGCGATAGCGAGAGCCAGCACTCGGACGCCTCGAAACTCGACGTCATCACCGTCGCCCCCGACGATGCCATCTACGTAGCCTCAACCGAGCCCCAGGAGCCGTCCCCGTCACTGTCGCCTCCATCCCGCCGACCCAGACGAGCACGCGCCTCGGAACCCGTCTACAACCTTTCTAGGCCGAACGGCACCGCCGACCTCGGCAAAACACGCGCCAGGACCGACCATGTCGCCGACGCTCGCCGACGAACCATATCGGGCGACTCGTTGGTCGGCAGCATCGAGGTGGTTACCGCCGCCGACGAGTCGCGGCCCGAGTCCCGCGAAAAGGCCCTGACCGCCGGCATCAACGCCTTGGACCTCCAGTGGTCGCTTCCTGACAACCTCGGCACGCCGCGCATATCGCGTCAGAACCGCGTCTCATCACGCCCGCAGCGCACATCGTCGCGCCTGGCCGGCGTGTCATCCATGGCCGCGACCCCGACCAGTATGACCAAGAAGGGTTGCGAGACGGGCCACCAGGGGGTCACGCCGCTGACACGGGAACTACGACGTCTGCAGGATACCAACGAGTTCTGCGGTGTGGATGACCGGCCAGTCGTGCTCACCATCTGGTCCAATGGCAAATATGTCGACCCCAATGCCCCTCCCCCCGAGGCCCCCAAGAAAAAGTCGGTGGTGAAAAAATATGAAGAGGACAAGAAGCGGAAGCACGAGGTAAAGGAGGAAAAAGGAGACGAGGTAAACGAGGTGGAGGCGAAAGAGAAGGAGAAAAAGGTAAACAAGAATAGGAAGGACAAGGAGAAGATGGACAAGAGGGCCGACAAGGTAAAGGAGAAGAAACACAGCAAGGAAAAGACGGACAAGGCGGAGGCGGAGATGAAGCCCGAGCCCGAGGCCGAGCCCGAGGCCGAGTCCGAGTCCGATCCCGACGACAAGGAACCCGTCGTCAACACCAAACATCGAAAACCCAAGAAGTATCTGGACAAGGGACTCTACGCGGGTCAGGACATGCCGTCCGACATGTTCAAGGGTCTCACTCCTACGGAAAAGAAGAAGCTCGCGACCCTGCCCGAGCTGAAGGAGCTGAGCAAAACGTCGCGCCACGTGAACAAGGTCATGCCGTTCCCCATCTACACAGGATTGCGTACGCTCATTGCTGGCCGGGATTTCAAGCTTCCCTTCAACGTCTGCCATCCAATGCCGCCGGGCCAGCCCAAGCCGGACGAGTGGAAGAAGATGACCAAGAGTAAGTCTCCTTTTGCAAACGATCCCAAGATGGTTGCACAAGCTGACAAGGAGTCTTCCTCTCCTCCCATAGACAGGTTTATTGGTGATTCCAAGGACTACTGGCGCAAAGCGGCTTACTTGCATGACCTGTCCAAGTGCGTGTGCAAGCCAGAGGACGGATGTGGCGACAATTGCCAGAACCGAATCATGCTGTACGAGTGCGACAATGGCAATTGCAACATAGGCAAGGCGCTGTGCACCAACCGGTCCTTTGCCGATTTGGCCAGCCGCCGAGCCAAGGGGGGAAAGTACCGGATAGGCGTCGAGGTGATCAAGACATCAGATCGTGGCTATGGCGTTCGCAGCAATCGGTGCTTTCAGCCCAACCAGATCATCATGGAATATACGGGCGAGATTATCACCGAGGTGGAGTGCGAGCGTCGCATGAAGGAGGAGTACAAGAACAACGAGGTACGTTGATGACCCCCGGGCGAGATGGGATGATGATGTTTGTCATGTGCTACGCTAACAGGATTTTTTTTTTTTTTTTTTTTTTATTTTTTTAGTGCTACTATCTGATGAGCTTCGATCAACACATGATCATAGACGCCACTACCGGAAGCATTGCACGCTTCGTCAACCATAGCTGCAACCCCAACTGTCGTATGATTAAATGGATTGTGTCCGGCCAGCCTCGAATGGCTCTTTTCGCCGGCGATCGGCCCATCATGACGGGCGACGAACTGACGTACGACTACAACTTTGACCCTTTTTCCAAGAATGTCCAGAAATGCCTGTGCGGCGAGGCCAACTGCCGCGGTGTGCTTGGGCCCAAGCCCCGGGACGTCAAGCCCGCCAAGTTGGACCTGAACAAGACCATCAAGGCCACGGTCACGGCTGGCAAGAGAAAGCTCAAGGAGCTCATTGGCGCCGACGCCTATGATTTTGACGACGACGACGACGACGACGACAAGAGCAAAAAGACCAAAAATGCCGCCAACAACAAAAACAACAAGAAGCGCAAGTTGGCACCTGCTGCGGACCTCAAGCGTTCACTTTCGAGCGCAAGCCTCAAGGCAGCCAAGGGCGCCGCGTCGGCGCTCAAGAAGAGCGTCTCGTCTATTGGCCTGAAGAGCAACAAGAAGACCAAGACTGTGGCTGGGACGACTGCGAAAGCCCCGGCGTCAGCACGCCGTCGTGTCGGCACAGGAAGCGGCATCAAGAAGACCACGGCGACGGCGGCGGCCACAAAGGCGACCAAGACAAAGGTCGCCAAGTTGGTCAAGAAGAAGAAGAAGAAGGCCCTAGGCGACCAACCCGCCCAGACGTCGCCCCGCGCCTCGAGCAGCATGACCATTGTCGCGGCAGCGGCTGACAAGAGCACCAAGTCCGACGCCAAGGGCAAGGGCAAGGGCAAGGCGTCACCAGCCCGCGGCAAGAACACCTCGGCGCCCACCAGCGTGTCTTTGCCGCGAATAGGTTTGGGATCGCCGCGGAGAGTCATCAAGCCGTCTTCGAAAGCCAAGGCCAACGCTGCCGTGTGAATGGTGCACCGGAGGAAGTGACGAGGTGTGTGCGCGAGGGGGGGAGGGGGGTATTTGTCCGTGTAGGGAGGGATCTTGATGTTTGTTTGGTGGTTTTTTTTTCCCAAGTTTTTACTTTTTTACTTTTACTTTTCTGCTCTTTCTGCTTTTTTTTTTCTAACTTTTTACTTTTTTACTTTTCTACTCTTTCTGCTCTTTCTGCTTTTTTTTTTCTCCTTTTTTCTTTTTCTTTTTCCTCCTTTTTCTCCATCTTTCCGTCTTTCTATTCTTCCATCTTTTGTTGTTTTCTTCCCTGTTCCAACGTTCCTCTCGCTCTTCACAATTCCCCTCTATAGATTTTGTTTGACGAACATCCCGTTGCACGCAGACGAGCACGCACGCGGCGGGAACCGACTTGTCTGCACGGCGCAACGGCGAATCCAACACGTTTCCGCTTGCTTCTGGTGCCCTGGCCCATGCCCATGGCCGACATTTCCACCCTTCGTCGTGGGTGGGCGGGCATTTTGTGCTGGTGTTGCTTGTTTCTGCCTTGTGGTTTTGGCCTTTGCTTCTGCGTCGTACCCATCTCACGGCTCATGAATGCTCGGGCTGTGACACTTCTATTCTGCTGAACTCGTATGCTCCTCTACCCTCCACCTCGTATAAGCCGTCACGTTTGCACAAAAGCCGCCACGAATCCACGCGCAAACCGGCCCGATCCGCCTTCTGAACATGCAAGAATGAAGAGACCCAGAACGCGCTTTCCCCCGCACGGCTAGTAAAATAAAAGTTGGATGAGAAGAAAACAGCACAATGCCCGTCATCCCGTTCCTGCTCCAAGATTCGAACACCCAAACGCCACTTGCACTACACATTATTTTGGAAAAACAGCACCATGAATCGGATAGACGGGACGGAGTACACATGACTTTGGAAAAACAGCACCATGAATCGGATAGACGGGACGGAGTACGCGCAAACCCCTCATGAAGCCCCTTGGGCAGGAATCCTGCCCTCGAGATCGGGCACGCCGTAGCGTCGGCGCAGTTCGTTGACCAGGGGCCCGTAGGGGTAGTCGCTCTCCATGCTGTGGTGGTGGCAGCATGGCGAGCGCCGCAGCGGGAGTAGCCACTCGGCCACGGTCCTTCCCATGACGGCTTTCCAGTTCTCGCCGAGACCCAGGTCCCACGGGTTCTCGCCGGCGGTGGCGGTGAGGATGGCGAACGTGCGAGTGGCCATGTGATCGCGGGCCGTCTTGGGCCGTGCCGAGGTGTTGGGCGGGCGGGCCTCGGCCGTGTAGGCCGCGGGCTCGGTGGACGGCAGTGGGTAGGTGATGGTGCGGTAGTTTGACGACGGCGGGGTGTCGTGGGGGATTCGGACGGCCAGCGTGGAGGACTGTCGTTTGCGCAGCATGTCGATGTTGGTGGTGTTGGTCAGGATGTACCGTCCGGCCGTCAGGGTCATGCCAAAGGCGAAGAGGAAAAACAAGGCCGACAGCGCAATGACGGCGACGACCCAGCCGTCGACGCTGACGTCGTTGCCGTTGAGTTGCTCCGTCAGGCAGTAAATCGAGATGGCCAAGCACAGGGCGCAGAGACAGGTGGCGTAAAAGGTAAAATGAGCAAAGAAGTTGAAGGCTACGCATTGTTCAGGTCAGCCCTTTTCTTTTCTTTTCTTTTCTTTTCTTTTCTTTTCTTTTCTTTTTTTTTTTTTTTTTTTTTTTTTTTTTTTTCTTTTCTTTTCTTTTCTTTTCTTTTCTTTTCTTTTCTTTTCTTTTCTTTTTTTTTCTTTTCTTTTCTTTTCTTTTCTTTTCTTTTCTTTTCTTTTCTTTTCTTTTCTTTTCTTTTCTTTTCTTTTCTTTTCTTTTCTTTTCTTT
>SRPY01000326.1:0-34192 GCA_018360145.1 Claviceps africana | reverse complement strand
GCTATTAAATTAATAGCTTTAAATAATTTAATATATAATAATTATTTAATTTAATAATTAATATACCTTTAAATTAATAATATAGCTATATTATAACTTAAAACTCTTTATAACTTTTTATAATCTTTTATATTACTTTATATTTTATAGTATATAGCTAATATATTATACTTTTTTTAATAACTTAACCTAGCTTTTAATAAAGCTTAGTTTAAGTTTATAATACCTTTACCTTTTTTCTTTAAATTTAATATATTTATATATACCTTTTTATATATATTACTTATATTTTTTATTAAACTCCTTTTAATAATTATAATTAAAGCTTAGTTAATAGTATATTAATTTTTATAATAAATATTACTTAAAGCTTAATTTAAGTTTTTTTAATGTTTATATTTATTATTATATATAGGTTTTTACCTTTATTTTAAGGTTTTCTTTATATAAGTTACTAAAATAAAGTACTAGCTAAGGGCTTTATACCCCTTAAAGTAATTAAATAAATAAATAAATAATATAAATTAACCTTAAAGATATACTTTATTTATAGCTATATCTTTTATCTTTAAAGCCTTACTATAGTGTTATATTATTTATAGCTTAAATTAGCTTTAAAGGTATATTTTCTTTATAGCTATATTTTTTTCTCTTTAAAGCTAATTATATTTTTCGTTTTTAAAGCTTTATAGAGATATATAGGAGTTTTAATAGAATATTAAAGATACTTTATTTCTTTAGTAGTTTTAATTTTATTATCTTTATAAATAATATATTAAATAAATTAAAGTAATCTTTATATATCAATAAGCTATTCTATAAAGAATATAGCTAGCTTATTACAGTTAAGTGCTATAAAAATATTATAATAATTATAAAATAAAAATAGTTTAGTACTAATTAAATTATATATAATTATGTATTTATTTATTTATTTAAATACACTAAAGGGCTATAAAGCCCTTAGCTAGTACCTTTACTTTATAGCTTATATAGAAAAGACCCTAAAGTAAAAAGAAAAACCTATATATATGTGATGGATCTAAGCTGCTAGCTTAGATGTATAGTGGTAACGGTAAGGGAAGCGTTACAGAGCTGCAATAGGACCGTTACAGTTCTATAAGGATAACTTAATAGAACTATTATAATTCTATAAAGAAGACCTAATAAAGCTAAATAAAACCCTAAGTATCTACTTAAGTAAATACTTATATAAATTAAAATAGTTTCTCTTTACTCTTTACTCTCTTTTAAAGAGGGGTAAGATTAATATAAACTTTATTAATATTAAAAAGCAGTATACCTTTAAGCTAGTTTATAATATATATTAATCTTTACTCTTTTTAACTTAATTATTATAGATTAGCAATAGAATTAATTAAGAATAAAATAAAAATACTTTAAGGGACTATAGGTTTTCTTTATAATACTATAAAAGCTATATTAGCTTTAAGAACTAATAATATAGTAAGTAGTGTAGCTAAAATTACTATAAAGAGTAATATTAATAACCTTTTAATCCCTTACTTTAGTAATAATAAAGACTACCTTTAGATTAATTATAAAAAAACTAAAATATAAACCTCTCTCTATAAAAGAACTCTTTAATAAAAACTAAAATTTATTTAAAGTATAGAAGTGTTTTATAGCTTATAAACTTAATATAAATTAAGACTTTATTAGTATTAACTATAATTAATAGTTCTATACTTATTAGTGCCTTTTATTTAAAGTCTAAAATAAAGTCTTAGCTTTTTTTAAAGTTAATATAAATTTTATTTATAATTTAGCTTATTTTTTTAATTACCTTAGCTTTATATTTTTAAACCTTTATTAATAAAAGTATATAATTATAAAATTAAATTAGCTATACTAATGCTTAAAAGAATAGTTTTTAGACTTTTATATTTAATTTAAATAAAAGTTAGCTTTAACTAAAGGATTAAAATAAGTAAATATAGTAAAGCTTACTAAGCTTTACTTAATACTTAATAAATATATATATAACTATTATATTAGCTATAATATATTTTATATTAATTACATTAATATAGTAATACATTACTAAAGTATTGCCTTTAATATTAACTTCTATTAGCTTAAAAAGAAGTTCTATATTACTTACTAAATAAAATTATTTTAAAATCATAATAATAATATTAAAATAATAGATATTAATACTATAGGTTTTTAATTTATCTTTATAAAGCTTAAAGGTAAAGGTTAGTAAAGCTTTAGCTTTAAAAAATTAATAGCTTAAGCTATATAGGTTTTTATAGCTAAAATATAGTATTATTATAAAGTAAGCTAATGCCTTTAGTATAGCTTAGCCTTTTATATAATAGCTAAATACTCCTTTCTTTAAGTAAAGTGCCTATAGTAGGAATTTAAAGTTTACTTTACTATAATAGTAAAGAAGGACTTTACTAAAGCTTTAAATATATTAAGCTTAAAAAATAACTCCCCTTTTAAGTAAGCTTTATTAAAGGGGATAAATATACTTAAAACTACTCTATATTTATTATAAATAGTAATGCCTTAGGTTATTAAGAAATTAAATTAAATAAAGAGATAAAACCCTTCTTTCTTCCCTTTTTTTATAATAACTTATTATTTATTTTAGTATAGGTAAATAATAGTTATAATAGTTTTATAGCTATAAGTAAAAAAATAATAGAATAACTTAGCTTTATATAAATAGCCTTACCCTAACTATATATTATAACTATAGTAGTTAAAGCTATTAATACATTACCTTTTAATAAGTAAACTACTTATTAAATATATTACTTTATTTAGTTTTAAGCGGATATAAATAGCTAAATATTTTTAGTAGTAGCTTATATTATTTTAAGCTTAATTTAGGACTGTATTTTAAGCACTTTATGGCTTATTTAGAATAATATTAAACTTAATATAGCTTAAAACTAGCTAATAGTTTAGAGTAAGAACGGTTTAGTAATTAAACCTTTTTCTATAAAATATATAAATAGACCTACTATTACTATCTTAAAATTAGTTTATATAGCTATAATATAGTATACTACTAAGAATTATAAAAATATATAATTTTTAACTATAAGCTTAAAAGAGATTAATTTTATTCTCTCTCTCTCTATAGTAACTTCCCTTAAACTAAACTTAATATTAATTCTTCTACTAAAACTCTATAACTTTATAGATTTATTTTAGAAGAATAAAGCTAACGCCCTTCCCCTATATTAAGGATATATAAACTATTATATATACTTTAAGCTAAGCTTAAATAGTATACCTTTAGAACTTCTATAGGCCCCTTTATATAATATACCTTAGAATTAACTATTAAAAATCTATAAATAGGTTATTAACTTTATAGATAAAGGTTAGATATATACCTTATCCTTTATAGCTATAGTACTAATACTTTTAGTTTAAAAGGCTAAAGGTAGCTAATAGTTTTATATAAATTACTATATATTTAATAAAGTAATAAACTAAGATTATTACTCCTTTCCTTTAATAAAAGAAATACTTTACTTACTTTTTAAAGCCTATTAGTTTATAAAATTAAATATTTAAGCTACTTTTTACTGCCTTTAAGTTATAAAAGGCTATAAGTATTTTATAGCGTTTTAAATTTAATTTAAACTTTTTAAGTAGTTAGTCTATTTATTTAGTTTTATAAAGGCCTTAGCTATATTTTAATAATATATTAATAAAGCTTTAAGGAACGCTTTAAGGGTATATACTATAGTGTACCTAAATAATATCTTAATTTATATTAATAGCTTTTAAAAAGATTATATATAATATATATAAAAGGTCCTTTATTGTCTTTAAAAGGTAAGCCTTAACTTTAATATTATTAAGTATAGTTTTAAAGTTATTAAGGTAAAATACTTAAGGTTTATTATAAAGGTAAGATAGGCAGTGCACCTTAACTTAAAGAAAATTATAGCTATTTAGTAGTAGAAGGCTTTAATATAAATTAAAGAAGTATAAAGCTTCTTAGGATTTATAAACTTTTACTAAAACTTTATTACTAATTTCTTAAGCTTAATAAAGCCTTTTCTTTAACTTATATAGAAGGGTATACTATTTATTTAGTTTAATAAATATAATATATTATTTTAAAAGCTTAAAGATATATTTATTTCCTCTTTAATACTTACTTAATAAAACCTTAAAAAGGATATAGTAGTAGAGGTAAATACCTTTAAAGAGGCCTTTAAGGGATACCTTTTTTAATATAATAAAGAGGGTATACTCTATTTAGTAGTATATTACTTAGCCTAGCTTTTTAAGGCTAAATAAAACTATACTATTTATAATAAAGAGCTACTAAGCATTATCTCTTACTTTAAAGCTTAGTTTATAAAGCTTTAAAGTATCTTCTACCCCTTTATAGTCTTTATAAATTATAAAAACCTAAAATACTTTATAGTACCTTATATAATATTTAAATACTAAGTAAAATAGGTAGATTTATTATCCCTTTTTAATTATAAACTTTAGTATAGACCTAGCGCTTAAGCCTCTTAATTTAATACTCTTTTATATTATAAATAAAATAAATTTAAATTACCTTTAGAATACTATTCCCTTATAGCTTTAATATATATTAGTAATCTCTTAGCCTATATTAATATTAATGCTAAATAAGGTTTAGTTAGGCCCTAAAGGTATATTCCCTTTATATAGGCCTGCCCTTAAGTTTATTAATTTTTTTAAATGCTTATTTATATAATTTATAAAACTAAGTAATTACTATAGACTCTTTCTATTTAGCTAAGTAATATATAATTTAGTAAAGGGAATAGTAATTCTTTAATATAGTAGGGACTTAAATTTAAATTTTAAATTACTAAATTAATATTTATAGCGCTCTATAGTTTTAAAGCTAGCTTTAAGTACCTATTTATAAGCTACTTACTATATCCCTTATTTAATATATATATAGTTCCTTACTACTTAGCTACTTAAGTAAAAATACTATATTTTAAGTACTTATTTAGAATTATTATTAAAAGCATCTCTTTTAAAATATAGCTTAGTTTATTTAAAACTACTATTGCTATATTAGTTATAAAAGTTACTAGCTTTATTAAAGCCTTTTTTAACTAATTTAATACTAAACTATTATTAATTCTAAATATTAGTGGATTTTATAATAAACCTTTTAGCTATAAATAAAATAATATTATAATACTTAATAGTTATTATAGACTAGTTATTTAAGTTTATTTAGTTAAAAATAATAACTACTATAGCTACTAAAGTATATATAGAATAATTCTATTTATATTAATAGTGTTTTTATAGGTTCCTTAAGTGAATTATTTTAAACTAAGGCTTAAACTAAGTAAGCTAGTTTTAGTTAACTCTTTACTGTTTAATAAATATAAAATAGCTTTTATTTACTGCTTATTACCTTTAAATAAATAAAGGTATAAAATAAGCTAACTAAAAGGTTTAAATAGTTTTATAAATTATAATTAAGTTTTTTTAGTTTAATTAAGCTAATTACTTTTTAATATATTAGTTAGCTTTAAATAACTAAACCTCTTTAGTTATTAAGATAAATATTAATATAGCTATATATAGATTTAATATATTACTTATTAACTATATTCTAAATATATACTTAAGTTTAACCTCTACTAAGGGCTATACTATATATTTTTTAAAATACCTTTAAAAGAGCACTATATTAGCTTAAGTAGTAATTAATTTTATTTAATAATAATAGTAAAACTTAGCTAACTACTTTTAGCGCTTAGCTAAGCGTTTTATAATAAAGAATATAGTTTAGCTTAATCTTTAATATATTAAAATAAATAAGCTATTATAAAAACTAAATTAAATAATAGTAAAGTACTATATTTTTAATATACTTATATTACTTACTATTTATCTTAATATTCTTTATAGTATTTACTTAGTCTTCTATATTAATCTCTTTAAGTATACTACTACTAATTCTTTTTTATTATAAATACTTATTAACTCTTAGCTAAATTTAACTCTTTTTCTTTTAAAGAATAACTTAAACCTTACTAAGTATAAAGTAAAGGAGATCTTTATAGTATAAAATATATAAAGCTAAAGCGAATAGTAAAATATTTTAATTTATTAAAAGGGGTATATTTAGCTAATTTAAAAACTATTAAAAAACTTTAAGAATATAAAAATACTCTCCTACTATAAAGTATAATAAAGAAATATATAAATAAATAATAAACTTAAGTTAATATAAATTTAAACTCTTAATTTATATACTAAAGATTAGCTTTAAACTATTTTATAATTAAACTTTTTTACTACTTTTCTACCTTTATCCCTTTACTTTTTTATATTCTTTATATCCTTTACTATAATATAACGTTAATAACTAAAGGGCTAGGTTTATAATTTCATAGTTTTTTATTAATTCTCCCTTAACTTCCTTTAGCCCTTTATATTTTTAATTTTAAAAGGGTAGAGATATTTAATATTATATAATTAAAGTTATACTTAAAGAATTTATTTAACTTTAAAGAAAATAATAGCTAAAGTAATTTTAGCTTTAAAGACCCTTTACCTCTCTTTAACTTAATAGTTTTTAATATATTAATAAAAAAAATATATTACTTAGCTTTTAAAGTTAATTTAATAAAGAGTAGTTTATAGTATAAATAAATATAAATATTTTTTAAAACTATTTTAAATCCTACTACCTTATTAAATAATTATAGTATTTAAGGTAGAGATATAGTAAAGACTAATTTTATTTTATAGTAAAAATATTTTAATATAAATATAAAAGGGTAGTAATTTTAGAGATAATATAGATATAATTAAAAATAAAAGTATATTAAAATTCTAACCTTTATTTATAGGCTATAAGCGCTTTAAAGGTTCTTTATTATATAATATAAGGCTATAGTTACTTTATATACTATATACTTTTACTAAATACTTTTAAAGGGTAGTAAATAATATAGTAATAAATACTATAAAATATTAAAAGGATTTATAAGTAGCTTTATACTATAGGCCTTATATAGATTATATTTAGTTAACGCTTATATTAATTAAAAACTAGTTTAATTAATAAAGGGAATAAAGAGAGAAATAAGCTTTAAAGTAAAAGAGGTATAAGTAATATTTAAAATAATTATAATATCTTTAAAATTAAAGGATAGAGAAGTACTAAAGAGATTATAAAGGTAATATTTAAGTACTATAGTTAATACACTTACCTTCTCTTTAATCTTTACCCTTTACTTAATTAAGTAATAGTTTATTTTTATAGTAATATTAAAATAATAATAATAGTACTTAAAGATCTTTAATATAAAATCTAAGCTTATTTTAATATTTTAAATATATATAAAGCGTTTTAACTTAATAATAAAGAGAAGGTAAAGGTATCTTAGCTTTAGTATTAAAGTGCTAAGAATAGCACTAGCTTATACTTTAAAACTAATAAAGTAAAGATAAAATAGTTTTTTAAAGCTTTTATAAAATAATTTTAATATATCTATAAAATTAATTTAAATAGGTAGTAAAGTAATAGAAGGTATTAAAGGTACTTATTTATTTATAGAAAGCAATATATTAGCTATAAAGGTAAAATATACTTAAAATAATTCTTAAAAGGTATTACTAGCCCTTTATATATATTAAGTATTTAATATATATTAAATATTAAGGGATACTACTAATATATTATTTTAAAAAGTTATTACCCTAAACTTAATACTTAAAGGAGAGGTAAGTAAAGTATTTAAAGATAGTACTTTACTATAAGTATTTTACTATATTAATAATATTATTTACTATTAAAGACTTACTATAGTATTAATTATATCTTAAGTAAATTTATATAAAGACTATACTATATTTATTAAATACTTTAATAGCTTAAGTAAAGTAAAGCAATAATTTTAAAATAAAGCTCTATACTATTATTAATAAAATAATTCCCTTTTAATAGCTTTATAGCTATTATTTATATTACTAAGGGTAAGTTATTAAGGTATTTTATAGGAACTATTTAAAGTAGCTATAGGCTTCTAAAGTATACCTTAAAAACTACTTAAAGTAGCAGTAGTAGTTTTTTAAAATTTAGCTTTAATTTTACTTAAAGTATTTTAAGGTTTTTCTCTTTAAGCTATAATAGCTTAAATATAAATATATTACTACTTATACTACTAAGCTATTTTAAAATATTTAAAGGTTAAAACTAGCTTTATTTTACCTATAGCTAAAGTTTTAATAGCTACCCTTTACTTAATTATTATAATAATATTATAGTATATTTAATATAGTTTTAAATTAATAGTATAAATCTATTACTTTTAATTATATTCTCTCTTTACTATAATATAAAGCTAATATAATTTTAATTAATTAGTTTTTAAAGGCTAGTAGCTATACTTTCTATAGTATACTATATTATCTCTATATTAAATATAGATATTATCCTTCTTTTTTTTAATACTTTTAAAGAAATTCTTATAGAAATTCCCCTTTATAGGGATTTTATTAATATATTACTTAGGCAGTAGTAAAGGGAAAGGTATAGAAGCGTTAATAATAACTAATATAGTTTTTAAACCTTTACTTAAGTTATTATATCTTTTTTATAATATTTTTAAATAAAAAATAGAATATATTTTCTTTATAAATAGTTTTAGCTTAATAATAAAATAGTTTTAATATATATTAAAGAAATAGCTACTTTATTTATAAATTAATATTAAAAAAATAAAGTCTTATATTAACTTATTAATATAAATGCTTTAGTAATATTATAAAATAGTAATAAAGGGCTAAGGGAATAATAAAAATATAATATTAAAATAAATAACTTTAAGGAATATAGAGGAGGGAAAGATTATAATTATTAATAAAATAGGTAGTAAGGATTATAATAAGCTTTTATTAAAAAAAAGCGTATTATATAGCAATAAGTGTATTTATTTTTAACTTTTATTTATTTAATTATTTATTTATTTATTATTAACTAATATAAACTATATAACTAAGTAATATATAGAGAGTGGGGGCTATAGTAAATAGTAAACCTATAAAATATAGATAAAATAATATTATTTTATAACTATACTACTACTACTCCTTTAGTATAATAATTTAGTAAGGGGCTATATAATAGATCTAAGCTACTAGCTTAAATATATAGTAATAATAGTAAGGGAAATGTTATAAAGCTATAATAGAACTATTATAGTTCTATAAAGATAACTTAGTAAAACTATTATAATTCTATAAAAAAGACTTAATAAAGCTAAATAAAACCTTAAGTATTTACTTAAGTAAATACTTATATAAACTAAAATAGTTTCTTTTCACTCTTCGCCCTCTTTTAAGGGGGGGTAAGATTAATATAAACTTTATTAACGCTAGAAAGCAGCACGCCTTTAGGCTAGTCCATAACAATATAGTAATAAAGGTAATATAAAAGAAGGCCTATATTAAGCCTTTATTAATACTTATTATAAAACCTAAAATACTATTAATTAAATTTATAGCTATAATTACTAAAAAAAGTTTAATAAATAATATAAAGAATATATATAAAGAAATATAAAAGAATATAAAAAAATATATAGCTAGCTTATTAAAGTTAATAAAAAAAGCTAAAGGTATTATAAACTTAAGTTAATTTTTACTTAAAGTTAAGTTAAATATTTAAAGAGGTTTAAGTATAGTAATTACATTAATATAATATAAAATAGCTTAGTAATTTATAGTAATTTATAGGTTATAATATAATTTTATTATTAATTTTAGCTATATTAATTATTAAATTAAGTAATTATTATAAATTAAATTATTTTATTATTTTTAAATTATAAATTTAATAGTTATTAAATATAAACTTAAGTTAAAGCTTAATAGTAAATAATATAAAGAAGGTATATTTATAAATAAGTAGTTATTAATTTTTAAAAAGGTTTAATATATTAATAAATAATTTAATAAATAATTTAAAGAGTTACTTCTTTTTTATATAAAAAAGGGACTTTTTTAAAAGGTTTTTTTTTTACTTTTTTTTCTTTATAAAACTAATTAAAAATTATAAATACTTTTCTTTTATTTAATATTAAGTATAAAGTATCTTACTTTTTAATATAAAGCTAATATAAACCTTTAATATTATATTAATTTTAAATACTTAAAAAATAATTAATTAATTAAAAGTTAAAGGCCTTTTAATAAATTATTATTTTTTTTATACTTAGCTAAGCTTTAATATTAATTTATATAAAGTATAAAGTAAACTTACCTTTACTTTTTTTATTTTTTTAAAATAAAAAATCTTAATCTTAATTATTATAATTAATTTAATAAATATTTAATATAAATTTATAATAAAGCTATTATAGTAAACTTAGTTTTTAAATATTAAACTAAATTATTTTAAATATATTTATAGTAGTAAAGCTTATTTAATAAGTTTTAATATTTAATATAGTTTTAATATAAATATTAATTAAAGTAGCCTTTATTTAACATTTTAATAATTTATAAAGTACTATAAAATATATTAAATATATAAGCTTAATATAATTTAAATAATTTTATAGCCTCTAATATAAATTTAATTTAATATTATAATAAAAGTTTAATAAAGATTAATATAATATCTTTTAATATAAAGTATATTTAATTATTTAAAAAATAGCTTAATATTTAATTAATATTAATATATTTTTAATATAAAGTTTAAATTAAGCTTTCTTTAAGTTTAATAGCTATAGTAATATTTTTAAATATAAAATATTAGCTTATATAAGCTATATTTATAATATATTAAAGTATAATAATAAGTTACTAAAGTAGTTTTTAATTTATAATAAAGTTAAAATAAAAGAAAGAAAAAGGATAAAAGCTAAAATAAAGGCTAAAAAAAGGTTTATAATAAAAAAGGGAAAGAAAAATAAAGGTAACTATATAGTTAATAAGCTTAGTTTATTTCTTATTTTTTATTTTATTTCTTTTTATTTTTATTTTATTTCTTTTTTTACTTTATTTTTTTTATATAATACAATAGCTTAAAGCTTAATATAGCTATAGTTTAATATTAATATAAAGACTAAATTATAACTATATAGTAATAAGAGTTATAAATAATAAAAAAATTAAAACGTTTATATTAAAGTTAAGTTAAAGGTTAAAATGCTTTATAATTAGCTTTTATTTCTTTTAAAGTAAAAGTATAAAATAATAATATAAAAGTTAGCTAATCTTTAAAAGCTATTCTATTAAGTATTATATAATATTAAAATAATTAAATATAGCTTAAATATTTTTAAGCTTTAAATTAGCTTTACTTTAAATTTTAAAAAGTTAAGGTAATTATATTTAAAGTATTAAAAAATTAAATAATAAGTATTTTTATAGCCTTTTTAATAATAATAAATTAATAAATTTACTTTAAAAATAAAATAAAAGTATTAAAAATTATTAAAGCTAATTTCTTTTATATAAAGATAAATTAAAGGTAATAATTTAAACTTAATAAATTAATAATAAAATTAAAGTATTTTCTTTTTAAAATTAAAGTTAAAATTTTATTTAATAATAATAAAGTTTTCGTTCGCCTAGCCGCCTCTATAGCGGTACTGCCTCGCGTCTACAGAGAGACTGTTGTTAAGGGCGACTTAATTAGCAAAGTAGTTAAATAGCGTAGCCTAAAAGATATTATTTACGCTATTAATAAAGCTATGGGTAAAGACACTATAGTGGCTATAAGGCGCCTCTATAGCGGCAATATAGTAGTTATCTTTAAGGATATAGCCTAACTTTATATTAAAAATATAAAATAAATTTAAATTACCTTTAGCTTAAATATAACATTAAACTAATAAGTATTTAGTATTATTATTAAAGGATTCCTTATTTATTATATATATTAAGTTATTAAAGAAGATATCCTTTACTACTTTACCTTTATTAATAGCAGTAGTATTACTAAAGTTATAATATAAAAACCTTATAGTACTATAATATAAGCCCCCTTTATTTTTAAAATTAAGGATATTAATATAGCTAATAAGCTATATTATAAAGGAGTTATTTATAAAGCTAAAATATTTAAAGCTAAACTATATAATAAAGCTCTTTATTTATATTAATATTATTAATACTTTAAATTTAATTATATTACTATATACTATACTATAACTCTATATTATAATTATTATACTACTATTAAGTATACTTTTAAGATTAATTACTTAGCTATTATAGATATAAAGTAAAAGTAATATACTAATTATATAAATACTTACTTTATTTAATTAAAATATTGCTTAATTATTAATAACTATTAAATAAAAGCCTATACTATATATTTAAATTAATTTAATAACTTTACTACTTTATTTATATTAACCTTTATAAATATAAATAGCTAAACTAAGGTTTAAATCTATAGCTAATATAAATAAACTAATAATACTTTTTTTAATAAAGCTTTACTTTAAAAGTATAGTAAATACCTTTAAAGTAGCTATAATTAATATTAAAGCCTTAATATAATATTTATACCCCTTTTATTAAGGCTTTAAAGTATTATTAAAGCCTTCTTTAGCTACTACTTTAGTATTAAGTTAGCTCTTTTATTATAAAAAACCCTTTTATTCTTTAATTAAATATAATATTATAAATAATATATTAAAATATATAAAAAAAGATATAATTTATTTACTTAGCTTTTAAGTCTTAACTTAAAACTAATATAATAATAATTTAAAAACTATATACTATTAATAAAAACCCTTTAAATTTAAGCTTAAGTTTTTATTAATTTATAATTTAAAGTAAAAGAATAGCTATTTATATTTACTATTAATATAGCTTTAATTTATAAATAATATAGTTTAATATTAATTAATATACTATAACTCTTTATAATATTAATATTTACTTTATTTACTCTTTTATTTATTATTATAATTAAATAACTTCTTTTTATAACTTTTTTATAAAACTACTATAGTATTACTATATCTTTATTAGTAACTTTAATTAATTTTACCTCCTTTAAAACTAATATAATTATATATTACTTAATAGTAATAAACTTTTAATAGTTATAGCTTAGTAATAACTTAAATTTATTATACTTTAAAGTAAAATAATATAGTAAATATAAAGTAAAAGAGATAGTATTATTAATTATATTTAATTCTTTATTAACCTTTAAACTTAATTTTTAAAAGAATTAAACTTTATTAAATTTAACTATATTTTATAGTTTATTTATATTATTTTTTATAATTATAGTTTTATAACTACTACTATTAAATAACCTTTATATTACTTTAAATAGCTTTAAATAAATAAAATATATACTATTATAAAAGTAATATATTATTTTTACCTTTTTTTTATATTAATTATTTTTAATATTCTTTATTAAATTAACTTCTTTATTATATAGTTTATAGCTAAACTTACTATTATTACTACTTTTTTTATATTAAAGAGCCTTTATAATACCTTTAAAGTATAGCTATAATAAACTTTTAAAGTTTATAAAGCTATTTATAATATAAAATATACTTAAAGACTTTAATAATATTATTATATTAAAGTAAGCTAATAAACTATTATTAATATAGCTTTAAATTAAAAATAAGTTATTTATAAAAAATAATATAGCTTTTAATACTATATAGTAATAAATATAATAGCTAAAAAGAGTAACCTTTAAAAACTAAAATAATAAGCTTAATTTTATAATAGTTTATTATTTAAAACTACTTAAGTTTTAGCCCTTTTTTATAATAGTAATAGTATACCTTTAGCTACCTTTTATTATAATAAAGTAAAGGTATTTTTTAATAGATTTTTTCTTACTTTAACTACTTATATAAATAATATATTAACTAACTTTAGCCCTTAACTTAACTTTACTATATTTTTAAAGGAAAACTATTTTATAAACTTAAAAATATATAATATAATTAAAGGATTAATTAGCTAAAAAGCCTTTAAATTTAATAAGCTTTTAATAAAGTTCTTTAAAGTTTATAGTAAATTATTTATTAATATTCTCTTTAATTTATTTAATATATACTACTATATTAAGTATTACTTAGCTTTATTTTAAAAGGCTAAAGTTATAGTTCTTTATAAGCTAAAAAAGTTATTTAAAAAAAGGAAGTATATTAATATATAGAAATTAATCTCCCTTTTTAATATTATAAATAAAGTATTAAAAGTAATAGTAATAGTATAAATTACCTATATAGCTAAAGAGAGTAATACTCTTTTAAAGCTTTAAATAAATAACTATATTAATTATTTTATAAAGGTAGCCTTTATTATTTTAATAAAAGCTATATATATAGTATAGTACTATAGTAGCACTATATTACTTCTTTAATTTAATATTTTAGCTATTTTTAATATAATATATTATATTAAACTTATTTATATAATAGTTTTTATTAAACTTTTTATATAAATAATATATTAAACCTAAGCCTTTATTATATTATATAAAGCTTACTTTATATTTAATAGTTAAATAGTAGCTTTTTATATAGTATTTATAGAGGTTCTTTAAAGGTTTTTTATATCTTTAATTCTCTTTTTTTTTTATATTACTTTATTTTATATTAAACTTATAATAGTTAACTTTATATTAGTATTTAGCTTTTTTAATAATATTAATATTTTAATATATAGCTATATAATAAAGGAGACCTAAGCTTAATTTAAGATTACTTAACTAGTTTATTAAAAATAGTTCTATAAATTAAGCCTAAAGTTTTATTTATAAAAAAGTAAACTTATTTACTTTAATAAAAGAAAATAGCTAATAATAATGCTAATTTAACTTAAAACTATAATAGTTTAGCTAATATAGTTAGCTTATTTCCTTAATATTTAAATTTACTATAAACTTTAATAAAAGGCTTATTAACTTAAGTTTACTATAAAATTAATATAATAATAACTTACCTTTATTATACTTTTTATATTTATTTAAAAGTATTTATTATATAAGTTTAAACTTTTTTATATTTAAGTTATTTAAAGCTTTATTAACTATAGTATAAGCTTATATTATACTTTAATTAAATATAAAAATATAGTTAAAGGTATTATTAAAGCCTTTACTATAAAGTAAACTTAATATCTTTATATTATTATTAATATTTATAAAGCTATATTATAGTTTTTAATTAAAACTAAAGTAATAATCTTTTTTTTAAATTTATACTTTAACTACTATATTTAATAATTTTATAATAAAATTAAGGTAAATAAACTAATTAATAAAATCTAAATAGCCTATACTTTAATAATAACCTACCTTTAATATAGTACTTAATATAAAAAATAACTTTATATTAACTATATATTTCTTTTAACTTAGCCTTTACTAAACTTTACTATATTTTTTATATTTAAAATATTAAAATTAAATTAAAAAAAGTAATAGCTTTAAAAATAAGCTTTAATAATTTATTAATGCTTAAATTAGCACTTTATTATAATTAAATAAAACCTAAACTTTTACTTTAAATAAAAAGTACTTTAACTTTATTATTACTTTATTAAGTTTAAATTATTAACCTTAATTTAGCTTTATATTAAAAAATTAACTTTAACTCTTTTCTTTACTTTTACTATATTTTTAATATAAACTTATTAATATATTATTATTAAAGTAACTATAAAGATATTTATTACTTTATTTTTTAATACTTTAAATATAATTACTTTTACTTTTTAAAGTTTAAAGTAAGTTTAATTTAAAATTTAAAGGAAATTTATATTATTTTTAATTAACTTAGCTTTATATAATATTTAATAAAGTAACTTTTTAAAATTAATTACTTTTTATACTTTTAACTTACCTTTACTTTATAAAAAAAATAATAATAAATAATAATACCTTTTAGTTTTTAATATAAGCTTAATATAAGCTTTTTTATTACTTTACCTTTACTACTTTAAACTACTAATATATTATACTTTAGTATTTATATTACTATTAATATATAACTAAATTAAGCTTTAAATTATTTTATTTTATTTATAAAAAAAATAAAAGAAAAGAAAAAAAAATAACTAAAAATAATAATAATAAAAAAAAAAGAGAAATAAAAATAAAGAAAAAAAATAAAAGAAAATAAAAAAACCTAAACTTATTAGCTATAAAGCTAGCTATAAAGCTACTTATATATCTCTATATTTCTTTTACTATAGCTTTTTTTTTAAATCCCTCCCCCTTTTACTTTACTATTATTATTATTATTCTCTCTCTCTTTATTTTTAAACCTCTTTACTACTACTTTAAAGCTAATATAGGCTTTATTTACTTTTATCAAAGACTATTTTATTAAGTTATTTTATTACTTTAATAAATAAGTAATTTAGTTTATATAAACTAATATTTTACATTTAAAAATACTACTATAGCTAATAATTATAATAAAGGCCTAATTTAAACCCTATACTAAAGTTAATTTAATATTAATAAAGTACTTAACTATTTACTAAATAACTCTATATAAATTATACTATATAATATTAGTTATTAATATACCTTTATTAAAGGATTAGGTTAAACTTATATTAAACACTATAAAATTACTTAAATTATACTAAGCTTAAAAGTTTATAACTTTTTATACTATATTATAAACTACTACTATATTAAATAGAGCTTACTTTAGTTAATATTTAATTTAACTTTACTTTAAACCTTAAACTTATTAAGTATAATTTATTAAACTATATATATTTAAAATAGTTTAAATTAATATTTAAAATTTAAGTTAGCTATAGTAGCCCTACTATAAATCTATATTAAATAGTTATTAAATTAATTATAGTAATAAATACTAAAATGTTTTATTTTAATAAAGTAAAAAAAGTATAAAAATATTTACTTTATACTTTATATAAATTAAAGTTAAAGCCTAAATAAGTATAGAAGGGAACTAAATACTTATTAAAGAGCCTTTAACTTTTAATTAACTAGCTATTTTCTTTACTATTTAAAATTAATATAATACTAAGGGTTTAAATTAGCCTTAATATAGAGATTAAAATAGCTTTATATTAAATTTTAAAAGGGAAAGAGGTACTTATATTTTTTTAATTAAATATAAAGAGAAAAAGAGAGAAAAAGAGAAAAAACCTTTAAAAAGGTCCCCTTTATTTATAAAAAAAGAGTAATACTTTAAATTACTTATTAAATTATTTATTAATATACTAAACTTATTTAAATAATTAATAACTACTATTTTACTACTATACTATATTTATATTACTTATTATTAAGGCTTAACTTAATTCTATATTTAATATTTACTAAATTAAGAACTTTTAATAATTTAATATATAATAATTACTTAATTTAATAATTAATATACCCTTAAATTAATAGTATAGCTACATTATAACCTATAACCTTTTATAACCTTCTATACTCTTTTATATTACTTTATATTCTATAGTATATAACTAATATACTATACCTCTTTTAGTAACTTAGCTTAGCCTTAAATAAAGCTTAATATAAAACTATAGAGTCCTTATCCCTCCCTTTTAAATTTAATATATTTTTATATACCTTTTTATATATATTACTTATATCCTTTACTAAACTCCTTTTAATAACTATAGCTAAAGCTTAGTTAGTAATGTATTAATTTTTATAATAAATATTACTTAAAGCTTAACTTAAGCCCTTTTAATATCTATATCTACTACTATATATAGATTTTCCCCTTTATTCTAAGGTTTTTCCTATATAGGTCACTAAAATAAGGTACTAGCTAAGGGCTTTATGCCCCTTAAAGTAAATAAATAAATAAATAAGTTAATTCTACAGCATTGTTATAGTGCAAGCAAAATCGCAAAAGTTTTTTAATAAGAAATATTATTTATATACTTTTTTAATAAAAGCCCTTTCTATTTTTTACTACTTATTTTATTAATAATTATAATCTTTTCTTTCTTTATATTCCTTAAAGTTATTTATTTTAATATTATATCTTTATTATTTTTTTAACTCTTTATTACTATTTTATAATATTATTAAAGTATTTATATTAAAAAGTTAATATAAAACCTTATTTTTTTAATATTAATTTATAAATAAAGTAGTTATTTCTTTAATATATATTATAATTATTTTATTATTAAATTAAAACTATTTGTAAAAAAGGTATATTTTATTTTTATTTAAAAATATTATAAAATAATTATAAAAAAGATATAATAACTTAAATAAAGATTTAAAAACTATATTAACTATTATTAAAGCTTTTATACTTTCTTTTTTATTACTATTTATATAATATATTAATAAAATCTTTATAAAAAGGAATTTTTATAAAAAGTTCTTTAAAAGTATTAAAAAGAAAAAGGATAATACTTATATTTAATATAAAGATAATATAATACTTTATAGAAAATATAGCTACTAGCCTTTAGAAATTAATTAATTAAAGTTATATTAACTTTATATTATAATAAAGAGAGAATATAACTAAAAGTTATAAATTTATATTATTAACTTAAAATTATATTAAGTATACTATAATATTAATATAATAATTAAATAAAAGATAGCTATTAAAACTTTAACTATAAATAAAATAAAGCTAATTTTAACCTTTAAGTATTTTAAAATAGCTTAATAATAAAAGAAATAATAATATATTTATACTTAAACTATTATAGCTTAAAGAAAAAAGCTTTAAAATACTTTAAATAAAACTTAATTTAAATTTTAAAAGAATACTATTATTACTTAAAATAGTTTTTAAAATATACCTTAAAAGTCTATAGCTACTTTAAATAGTTTTTATAAAATACTTTAATAATTTATTATTAATAATATAAATAATAGTTATAAAGCTATTAAAAGGGATTTATTTTATTATTTATAATATAAAGCCTTACTTTAAAATTATTACTTTACTTTACTTAAGCTATTAAAGTATTTAATAAATATAGTATTATCTTTATATAAATTAATTGAAAATATAGTTAATATTATAATAAGTTTTTAATAGTAAATAATATTATTAATAAAGTAAAGTATTTATAGTAAAGTATTACTTTTAAATACTTTATTTATTTTTTTATTAAGCTTTAAGTTTAAAGTAATAACTTTTTAAAATAAAGTATTAATAGTATTTTTTAATATTTAATATATATTAAATATTTAATATATATAAAAAGTTAATAATATCTTTTAAAAATCTTTTTAAATATATTTTATATTTATAATTAATATATTATTTACTATAAATAGATAAATACCTTTAATACCTTTTATTACTTCTTTATTTATTTAAATTAATTTTATAAATATATTAAAGCTATTTTATAAAGGCTTTAAAGAATTATTTAACCTTTACTTTATTAATTCTAAGGTATAAGTTAATACTATCTTTAATATATTAATATTAAAGCTTTAGTACTTTTACTTTCTTTTTATTATTAAATTAAAATATTTTATATATTTTTAAAATATTAAAATAAGCTTAAATTTTATATTAAAAATCTTTAAGTACTATTACTATTATTTTAATATTATTATAAAAATAAATTATTATTTAATTAAATAAAAAGTAAAGATTAAAAAAGAGATAAATATATTAATTATAGTATTTAAGTATTACCTTTATAACTTTTTTAATACTTTTTTATTCTTTAATTTAAAGAATATTATAATAACTTTAAAAGTTATTTATACTTTTTTTACCTTAAAGCTTATTTCTTTCTTTATTTCTTTTATTAAAAGAATTAGTTTTTAATTAATATAAGTGTTAATTAAATATACTTTATATAAAACCTATAGTATAAAGCTATTTATAAATTATTTTAATATTTTATAGTATTTATTACTATATTATTTATTACTCCTTAAAAGTATTTAATAAAAGTATATAATATATAAAGTAGCTATAGCTTTATATTATATAATAAAAGACCTTTAAAGTATTTATACTTTATAAATAAAAGCTAAAATTTTAATAAACCTTTATTTTTAATTATATTTATACTATCTTTAAAACTATTATTTATTTATATTTACTTTAAAATATCTCTATTATAAAGTAAAACTAATTTTTACTATATTTTTACTTTATTTATTTATTTAATTACTTTAAGGGGTATAAAGCCCTTAGCTAATACTTTATTTTAATAACTTATATAGAAAAAACCTTAAAATAAAGGGGAAAATCTATATATAATAATAAATATAAGTATTAAAAGAGCTTAAGTTAAGCTTTAAGTAATATATATTATAAAAATTAATATACTATTAATTAAGCTTTAATTATAATTACTAAAAGGAGTTTAATAAAGGGTATAAATAATATATATAAAAAAGTATATAAAAATATATTAAATTTAAAGAAAGAGGTAAAGGCTTTATAAGCTTAAATTAAGCTTTATTTAAAGCTAAGTTAAGTTATTAAAAGAGGTATAATATATTAATTATATATTATAAAATATAAAGTAATATAAAAGGTTATGAAAGATTATAAAGGGTTTTAAATTATAATATAGCTATATTATTAATTTAAAGGTATATTAATTATTAAATTAAGTAATTATTATATATCAAATTATTTAAAGCTATTAATTTAATAACCTTTAAGTATAAGCTTAAGTTAAACTTTAATAATAAATAGCTTAAATAAAGTATAGTAATAAAATAATAGTTAATAATTTTTTAATTAAGTTTAATATATTAATAAATAATTTAATAAATAATATAAAGCATTACCTTTTTTTTATAAATAAAGAAAACCTTTTTAAAGTTTTTTCTTTCTTTTTCTTTTTTTTTCTTTTTATATTTAATTAAAAAAATTATAAATACTTTTTTCTCTTTTAAAATTTGATATAAAGCTATTTTAATCTTTATATTAAAGTTAATTTAAACCTTTAGTATTTATATTAATTTTAAATAATAAAGAAAATAGCTAATTAATTAAAGTTAAAGGCTTTTTAATAAATATTTAGTTCTTTTTTATACTTAATTAAGCTTTAACTTTAATCTATATAAAGTATAAAGTAAATATTTTTATACTTTCTTTACTTTATTAAAATAAAAGATTTTAATATTTATTACTATAATTAATTTAAGAAATATTTAATATAAATTTATAGTAAAGCTATTATAGTTAATTTAAATTTTGAATATTAGTTGAAACTATTTTAAATATATATAGTTTAGTAAGTTATATTTAATAAGTTTAAAGTAAAAAAACTTTTTGCAATTTTGCCTACACCACTATAGCGACGTAGAATTAACTCTAAACTGCTTAAAAAGTATAGAAAAAGATGTTTTATATCTATTTACCCCCCTTTTTAATAGTATATTTATATTAAAGTATAAGTGTAATAAGTATTAAAATATTAATAAATATTAATAATAAAAATTATAGTAGCTTTACTTATAGTTAATATTACTTTAATATAAGTTAAAGTAAATTTATAATAAAACTATAAGTTAAATCTATATTATCTTTAATAAATAAGCTAATATTAAATTATTTTAAGGTTAAATATAAACAATTAATAAGACTTATTTTAGCATTAATACTAAAGAGTGTATAAAATATTATCCTTTATATAAATAATATAGCTACAATATATAGCTAATATAAAGCCTTTATATTTATTACTTTAAAGGCTACCCCCTTTCCTTTAAATATAATAACTATTTAAAACTTTAAATAAACTATTAAAAAGGTAGTTAAAAAGGTAATTAATAATAGCTTTACTATAAAACTAAGTTAAGTAAATATTATAATATAAGGTATAATTATATTTATTATTTTAGCTTATATTATTACTATAATAGTACTGTTTTAAATTTATTATAAAACTATTATTAAAGGATTCTTTATTTTTAAAGCTATTTAAAATAAATCCCTTAAAGATATTATTAAAGCTATTAACTATATTATTAAAACTAATACTATAGTAGTAATATATTAACTTTATAATAGTAATACTATTATTACCTTTTATAATATAGTAAAACCTTATATTAAAAATATAACTTAAATCTAAATTATATTTAAACTAAATATAATACTTAATTACTACCTTTTTAATATTATTATTAAAGGCTTCTTTATTTATTACTTTTAAAACTAAATAATAAGTAATATTTTATAAAACTTTATAAAAAATAATAGCTTAAAACTAATATAAGTAATAGTATAGAAACCTTAAGTAATTTTTATTAAGTTCTCTTTAATTATTAAAATTAATAAAAGTAAGGTAGCTAACTATTTATATTACTTTAAAGTTATTTATAAAGTAAAAATATTTAAAGCTAAGCTATATAATAATACTCTTTACCTTTATTAATACTATAGCTACTTTTAATTTAAGTATACTATAGTACACTATAATATAGCCCTGTACTATAGCTATTATAGTGCTAAGCGCTATAAAGCTAAAGAGTTAGCTTACTTAACCTTAATAAAAGTAATACAAAAACGCTATATAAACTATATAAAATAATACCTTACTTAGTTATAATAATATAATATTATAAATAAATAGTAGTATTATATCTATAATATATACTTAAGCTAGCTTTAAGTCTTTACTACCTCTCCTTTAATACTAAAGGGAGATAAATAAATAAAGGTTATTTTATATAACTATTACTAAAATATTAGTAACCTTTTATTATAAAAGGCATTACTATAAAAATATATTAGCTCACCTTATATTTATTTATTTAACTTCTAGCTAATATTAACTTAATAAAGCGCTATAAAGGCCTTTTTTAATTAATAATTTATCCTTAATATAGGTTTAAATATATAGCTATTAACTTAATAGTCTTTATAATATATATAATTAAGGTTATATATTAAAATATATAGAAGAAAACCTACTTTATACACTTTATACTAAAAACCTATATTAAAACTAATGTAATTATAATATAGAACTTAAGTATATTTATTAAACACCTCTTTAACCTAAGCTTTAACTACTACTAACTTACTACTTAAAGAAAATAAACTATATTATATATTTATTATTAATATAAAGCTAAGTTATAGTTAACTTAAAGTGGCATTAATTAATATATAATTAATATATTAAGCTATAATATATATTTAATATACTCTTTAATATATAAATTAAGCTAAGCTACACCCTTTATTAAATTTATAATAGCTATATTATAACCTTAAAGTATATTTATAAGTAACTTTAATTAATACTACCCTTTATAAAACTATTATAATTAAATATTATTAAATAGTAAACTCTTTTTATTAATAGTAAAGTAATAGTAACTTAAATTTACTATACTATAAAGAGAGGTTATATAGTTCTTTTATAGTAAATATAGTAGTACTATTAACTATATTTAAACTACCTTTAATATAACTATTAAATACTTAGGAGGCCTTAACTTTATTAAGTTTAATTATATTCTATAATTTATATAAGTTAATATTAATAAAGATAAAAGGCTTAGCTATAGCTATATATTTAAGTAGTTAAAAATAAATTAAGAATTAATTATAACTAAGGTAGTAATATAGCTTTAAACTAACTATATTAATATGTCCTATAGCGCAGTAGTTAAGCGCCTAGATAACCGCTTGCGGTCGCAGGTTTAAATCCTACACAGAACATAGGTTCTTCTTAGTATATATATAGAGGTAAGGGCGCTAAAAAGAATTAAACCTTAATTAGCTAAAAGGGGAGTAGTAGCCTTACTTCTAGCTCATTAATGCTTAATTAGTAGTAAAAAAGTGGGTTTAGTCCCCCTACTTTTTTATTACTAAGTAATATAAATTAGCTACTTCTATATTATAAATAAGTAAATTACCCTCTAGCTTTTAGGTTATAAAGCTAGTTTATAGCTATAATTACTAAGAAAAATAGGTAATTAAGAATAAAAAAAGTAAAGTAGCGGTGGTATATATTAATAACTAAAAATAAAAAAGGAGGTATAGAGTAATTTATAGCTAAGCTAGTATTTTATAGTTAGAAATAAAAACTAAAAAAAAAAGTAGATTTTAAATATATTTAATAGGTTTTTCACTCTATTAAGCAACTAACTAATTAATAATTACTTAGGTAATTATTAATTAGCAACCTAATAAGGTTTTCCTACTAAAAATTAGGTGTAAAGGTTCTAGATACAGCTAAGAGCATAAAATGCTTATATAAAAAAAAAATAGCTGCTAGTGTACTAAATATAACTATATTAATATCTCGCTTTTAACGCTATAAAAGATTAATATATACATTAAATAAATTATAAATAAGCTTTAAATAATAGTGTAGGTAGCGGTTTTATATAGACTTTAAGGCAGCTTTAAATTAAATTTATAGTAAAACTATAAAATAAAGTAGGTAATATAGAATATAAAATAGGCGCTATAATATTCATAGTTATTATAAATTAAAGACAACTAATAACTTATATTTAAGGTAGCTTAAATATAATTTTAAGTTATTTATAATAAATAATATAGCTTTTAGTAAGCTATAGTATACACTACTTTTACTTATTAAGGTAATCTTTAAAAACTTAAATATTAAATATAGCTTTAAAGTAAACTCCCTTTAAAATAATAATAAATACTTAACCTCCTTTAAAGAAATAGTTTAAATACTATTACTGCCTTTTTTTATTAAAATAAAGCTACTGCCTTTATAAAATACTTCTTCCCTTTTTCTATAGCTTAAATTATTAATATCTTTAATAACCTTAATACTTAACTTAATAATACTATATTTCTATTAAAAAACTACTTTAATATTAATAAGGTTTATAAAATTATTAAAAGCTTTATTAATTAAAAAGTATTAAATATTAATAACCTTTTAGCTAAATTTCTTAAAGCCTATAGAAAACCTTTTATAAAGATATTAACTTACTTACTAAATAAGTACTACTATATTAAATACTACTTAAAACTATATTAAAAGGTAAAAGTTATTATTTTTAATAAACTAAAAAAAACATTAGCTAAATAATAATAGGCTAAGGTATAGCACTTAATCTCTTTTTTAAATATAATAAGTAAAGTATTAAAAGTAGTAGTAATAGCTTAACTTACTATTATAGTTAAGTTAAAAGGCACACTTTTAAACCTTTAAATAAAAAATAAAGCTAATTACTCTATAGAAATTACCTTTAATATACTTATAAAATTAGTAAAGATAGTATAGCACTATAGTAAAATTATATTATTACTTTAACTTAATATATTTATAGCCTTTAATACTATTTACTACTACTATCTCTTCTATATTTTTCTAACTTTTAGTATATTTATTTAAATAATAGTATAGACTTAAGCCTTTACTACTAACTATATTACCTACCTTTTCTTTAATAACTAATTATTAAAAGCTTTATTTATTACTACTAAGGTTTTATAAAGGTTATTAATCTCCTTTATTCTCTTTTTACTTTATATAGTACTTTTATATTAAAAGCTTTAAGCTATATAATTTATACTTATCCTTAACTTCTTTAATAATATAAATATCCTTATTTATAAATATATAGTAAAGGAAATATAAAAATAACTTAAAGATATATAAAGTATATATTAAAAGTAATTCTTTAAATTTAACTTTAATTTCTACCTTTAAAAGAGTAAATTAATTTATTTTACTTAAAGGTATATAGTAATTATAATATTAATTTAACTTAATACTGCTATAATATAGCCAATTTAGTTAGTTTAGTTCTTTAAAGTCTAAATCTATTAAAAATTATATTAATAAATATATTAAAAAAAAGTTAAAGTAAAACTAAGGTAGTAATAACTTATACTTATAATATTTATTTTATTTATTTATTTATTTATTTACTCTAGGGGGTATAGAGCCCTTAACTAATACCTTATCTTAGTAATTTATATAGAAAAAACCCTAAAATAAAGGGGAAAACCTATATATAGTAGTAGATATAAATACTAAAGGGGCTTAAGTTAAGCCTTAAGTAATGCCTATTATAAAAATTAATATATTACTAACTAAGCTTTAACTATAGTTACTAAAAGAAGTTTAGTAAAAAGTATAAGTAATATATATAGAAAGGTATATAAAAATATATTAAATTTAAAAGGGGGAGATAAAGACTTTATAGTTCTATATTAAGCTTTATTTAAAGCTAAGTTAAGTTACTAAAAGAGGTATAGTATATTAACTATATACTATAGAATATAAAGCAATATAAAAGAGCATAAAAGGTTATAAAAGGTTATAGGTTATAATATAGCTATACTATTAATTTAAAGGTATATTAATTACTAAATTAAGTAATTATTATATACTAAATTATTAAGAATTATTAATTTAATAAATACTAAATATAAAACTAAATTAAGCCTTAGTAGTAAGTAATATAAGTGTAGTATAGTAGTAAAATAGTAATTATTAATTACTTAAATAAGTTTAGTATATCAATAAGTAATTTAATAAGTAATTTAAAGCACTACTCTTTTTTTATAAATAAAAGGGACCTCTTTAAGGGTTTTTTCTCTTTTTCTCTCTTTTTCTTTTTATACTTAATTAAAAAATTATAAATACCCCTTTCTTTTTTAAAATTTAATATAAAGCTATTTTAGTCTTTATATTAAAGCTAATTTAAACCTTTAGTATTATATTAATCTTAAATAATAAAGAAAATAGCTAGTTAATTAAAAGTTAAAGGCCTTTTAATAAGTATTTAGTCTCTCTTTATACTTATTTAAGCTTTAACTTTAACCTATATAAAGTATAAAATAAGCATTTCTATACTCCCTTTACCTTACTAAAATAAAAGATTTTAATGTCTATTATTATAATTAATTTAATAGGTATTTAATATAGATTTATAATAGAGCTATTATAGCTAACTTAAATTTTAAGTATTAGTTTAAACTATTTTAAATATATATAGCTTAGTAAATTATACTTAGTAAATTTAAGGTTTAAAGTAAGGCTAAGTTAAATATATATTAAAATAAGCCTTATTTAATATAGTAATAGTTTATAATATAGTATAAAAAGTTATAAACTTTTAAGTTTAATATAACTTAAGTAATTTTATAGCATTTAATATAAGTTTAATTTAATTCTTTAGTAAAGGTATATTAATATTTAATATTATATAGTATAATTCATATAGAGTTATTTAGTAAATAGCTATATGCTTTATTAATATTAAATTAGCTTTAATATAGAGTTTAAGTTAAGCCTTTATTATAATTATTAGCTATAATAGTATTTTTAAATATAAAATACTAATTTATATAAATTAAATTACTTATTTATTAAAGTAATAAAATAATTTAATAAAATAGTCTTTAATAGAAGTAAATAAAGCCTATATTAACTTTAAAGTAGTAATAAAGAGATTTAAAAATAAAGAGGGAAAGGATAATAATAGTAATAGTAAAGTAAAAAGAAGAGAGGTTTAAAAAAGAGGCTATAATAAGAGAGATATAAGGATATATAGGTAGCTTTATAGCTAGCTTTATAGCTAATAAGTTTAGATTTTTTATTTTCTTTTATTTTTTTTTTATTTGTTTTTCTCTTTTTTTTTTATTTTTATTTATTTATTTATTTTCTTTTCTTTTATTTTTTTTATAAATAAAATAAAATAATTTAAAGCTTAATTTAGTTATATATTAATATTAATATAAATATTAAGGTATAATATATTAATAGTTTAAAGTAATAAAGGTAAAGTAATAAAGGAGCTTATATTAAGCCTATATTAAAGACTAAAAGGTACTATTATTTATTATTATTTCTTTTATAAAGTAAAGGTAAATTAAAAATATAAAAGGTAATTAATTTTAAAGAGCTACTTTATTAAGTATTATATAAAGCTAAGTTAGTTAAAGGTAATATAAATTTCCTTTAAGTTTTAAATTAAGCTTACTTTAAACCTTAAAAGGTAAAAATAATTATATTTAAAGTATTAAAAAATAAAGTAGTAAATATCTTTATAATTACCTTAGTAATAATATATTAATAAATCTATATTAAAAATATAGTAAAAGTAAAGAAAGTAGTTAAAGCTAATCTTTTTAATATAAAGCTAAATTAAAGCTAATAATTTAAATTTAATAAAGTAATAATAAAATTAAAGTACCTTTTTTTTAAAGTAAAAGTTTAGGTTTTATTTAACTATAATAAAGTATTAATTTAAATATTAATAAGCTATTAAAGCTTATTTTTAAAGCTATTGCTCTTTTTAGTTTAATTTTAATATTTTAAATATAAAAAATATAGTAAAGTTTAGTAAAGGCTAAGTTAAAAGTAATGTATAGTTAATATAAAGTTGTCTTTTATATTAAACGCTATATTAAAGGTAAATTACTATTAAAGTATAAGTTATTTAAATTTTATTAGCTATTTTATTTACCTTAATTTTATTATAAAATTATTAAGCTTAATAGTTAAAGTATAAATTTAAAGAGAGAATTATTACTTTAATTTTAATTAAGGATTATAGTATAGCTTTATAAGTATTAATAATAATATAAAGGTATTAAATTTATTTTATAGCAAAGGCTTTAGTAATACCTTTAGCTATACCTTTATATTTAATTAAGGTATAATATAAACCTATATTATAGCTAATAAAGCTTTAAATAATTTAAATATAAAGGAGTTTAAACTTATATAATAAATACCTTTAAATAAATATAAAAAGTATAGTAAAGGTAAGTTATTACTATATTAATTTTATAATAAACTTAAGTTAGTAAGCCTTTTATTAAAGTTTATAATAAATTTAAATATTAAAGAAATAAGCTAACTATATTAGCTAAACTATTTTAATTTTAAATTAAATTAATATTATTATTAGCTATTTTTTTTATTAAAGTAAATAAGTTTACTTTTTTATAAATAAAACTTTAAACTTAATTTATAAAACTATTTTTAATAAACTACTTTAGTAGTTTTAAATTAAGCTTAGCTCTCCTTTATTATATAGTTATATATTAAAATATTAATATTATTAAAAAACCTAAGTATTAATATAAAGTTAACTATTATAAGTTTAATATAAAGTAAAGTAATATAAAAAAAAAAGAGAATTAAAAATATAAAGAACCTTTAAAAGACCTTTATAAATACTATATAAAGGGCTACTATTTAGCTATTAAATATAAAGTAGGCTTTATATAATATAGTAAAGGCTTAGATTTAATATATAATTTATATAAAAAGACTAATAAAAACTATTATATAAATAAGTTTTATATAATATATTATATTAAAGATAGTTAAGATATTAAACTAAAGAAGTAATATAATACTACTATAGTACTATACTATATATATAGCTTTTATTAAAATAATAAAAGCTATCTCTATAAAATAATTAATATAGTTATCTATTTAAAGCTTTAAAAAAGTACTACTCTCTTTAGCTATATAAGTAATCTATATTACTACCACTGCTTTTAATACTTTATTTATAATATTAAAAAGGGAGATTAATTTCTATATATTAATATACTTCCTTTCTTTAAGTAACTTTTTTAATTTATAAAAAATTATAACTTTAGCTTTTTAAAATAAAGCTAAGTAATACTTAATATAGTAGTATATATTAAGTAAGTTAAAGAGAATGCTAATAAATAGTTTACTATAGGCTTTAAAGAACTTTATTAAAAGCTTATTAAGTTTAAAGGCTTTTTAGCTAATTAATCCCTTAATTATATTATATATCTTTAAAGCTATAAAGTAACCTTCCTTTAAAAATATAGTAAAGTTAAGTTAAGGGCTAAGATTAGCTAATATATTATTTATATAGGTAATTAAAATAAAAAAGAATTTATTAAAGAATGCTTTTACTTTATTATAATAAAAAGTAGTTAAAGGTATATTATTATTACTATAGTAAAGAGTTAAAACTTAAGTAGTTTTAAGTAATAAACTACTATAAAGTTAAGCTTATTATTTTAATTTTTAAAGATTACTCTTTTTAGCTATTATATTTATTATTATATAGTATTAAAAGCTATATTATTCTTTATAAATAACTTATTTTTAATTTAAAGCTATATTAATAGTAGCTTATTAGCTTACTTTAGTATAGTAATATTATTAAAGTCTTTAAATATATTTTATATTATAAATAGCTTTATAAATCTTAAAGATTTACTATAGCTATACTTTAAAGATATTATAAAGGCCTTTTAATATAAAAAGGGTAGTAATAATAATAAATTTAGCTATAAACTATATAATAAAAAAGTTAATTTAATAAAGAGTATTAAGAATAGTTAATATAAAAAAGGGGTAAAAGTAGTGCACTACCTTTATAATAGTAAACATTTTATTTATTTAAAGCTATTTAAAGTAGTATAAGGTTTATTTAGTAATATTAATTATAGAATTATAATTATAAAAGGTAATATAAATAAGCTATAAAATATAGTTAAATTTAATAAGGTTTAATTCTCTTAAAAATTAGGTTTAAAGGTTAATAAATAACTAAATATAATTAATAATACTATTTTTTTTATTTTATATTTATTATATTATTTTACCTTAAAGTATAATAAATTTAAGTTACTACTAAACAATAATTATTAAAAGTTTATTATTACTAAGTAATATATAGCTATATTAATTTTAAAGAAGGTAATATTAATTAAAGTTATTAATAAAGATATAATAATACTATAGTAGTTTTATAAAGAAGTTATAAAGGGGAGTTATTTAATTATAATAATAAGTAAAAGAGTAAATAAAGTAAATATTAATATTATAAAGAGTTATAATATATTAATTAATATTAAACTATATTATTTATAAGCTAAGGCTATATTAATAGTAAATATAAATAGCTATTCTTTTACTTTAAACTATAAGTTAATAAAAACCTAAGCTTAGATTTAAAGGGTCTTTATTAATACTATATAGTTTTTAAATTATTACTATATTAGTTTTAAATTAGAATTTAAGAGCTAAATAAATAAGTTATATTTTCTTTTATATATTTTAATATATTACTTATAATATTATATTTAATTAAAGGGTAAGGGGGTTTTCTATAATAAAGAGGCTAATTTAGTGCTAAAGTAATAGCTAAAAAAGGCCTTAATAGCGCTTTAAGGCCTTAATAAAAGGGGTATAGATATTATATTAAGGCTTAGGTATTAGTTATAGTTACTTTTAAGGCACTTACTACGCTTTTAAGGTAAGGCTTTATTAAAGAGGGTATCGCTAGCCTGTTTACATTAGCTATAGGTTTAGACCTTAGTTTAGCTGTCTATATCTATAGAGGTTAGTATGGATAGGGCGGCGAAGCTGCTAGGCCGGTTTAGGTATACAGCGCGGGCTCTTATCCAGCGGTCGTTGGCGATCGGGCAGTGTTTTAACCAGGCGGGATACTTATAATATTAATAATATCTATTTAAAGCTACTTACTTAATAATACTTATATTCTTTATATATAGGTAATTTGAGGTATAGTTATATATAGTATAGCTTTATACTATACCTCTATAAAAATAAATAATAAAGTAAAAGGTATTACTAAAGTATTTATTATTAAATAATTAAAATACCTTAAAGTAGTTACTAATATATTTAAAGCTATACTTTAGTCTTTTATTAAAACTAAAGTAATAGTTACTTTAATTAACCTATACCTAAACTTTTAATCCCTTAGCTTTTATAAAAAAATTAAAAGTAATAATATAATAAATAAAATATATACTACTTATATAATAATAGTAAGCTAACTTTACTACTACATTTACTACTATTAAGGCTAACTACTTTATATAAATAACTGCTTTAAATATATACTATTTATATCTTAACTATATAACTACTTTATAAAGCCTTTATTAATAAAAGCTTTAGCCTTTAAATAAAAGGATTATTAATATTATAAATAAACTATAGTAAAAGTATATTAAACTTAATTAAAATATATAGTAGCTAAATATAAACCTTAATTTATATTTACCTTAAACGTTATTTAGCTTTATAAAGGGCTAGCTAAATATAAATCTACTGCTTTAATATAAATATATATAAAAAAGATTAGCCTTAACTCCTTCCTTTTTTTTTAATATATACTTAATATAAATTCACTAATTTACTACTATTAAACTAACCTTAAAGACTATTACTACCTTTTATTATTATACTTAATTTATAATTATATATAATTAATTAATATTAAGCTATTTTTACTTTATAACTACTATAATATATATATTATACTTAACTTTAATAAAATAGCTATATTCTTTATAAAATAGCTTATTAATATATAGAGACTGCCTTAATTTACTTTAGTATATTATTTATAAAAGTAATAAAACTAAAACTACTAAAGAAGTAAAGCCTTTTTAATATTATATTATAACTACTATATATCTTTATAAGGCTTTAAGAAGGAAAGATATAGCTAATAAATAAGGCTTTAAAAAGGAAAGAAAGACTATAGTATAGCTTTAAAAAGAAAGAATATAGCTAATAAGTAAGGCTTTTAAGAAAAAAAAGGCTATTACTATATAGTAAAAGTATATACTAAAGCTAGACTTAATATAAAGCTAAGCTAAATATATTATAAAACTAAACTACTATTTTAATTTATGTTTTCTAAAAATAAAAAAAACTAAAGGCTATACCTTTATATTAGCTTTATTTTATACGTACTATTACTTTACTTTATTTATATTATTTACCTTTATCTTTATATTCCCTTTATTACCCTTCCTTTTTTTATATTAATCTTAGCTTAATTTTATAGTAAAGCTATATATTACTTATAAAAAGTTATTTTACTTCTTTAAAGTATTAATAATATACTATATCTATAGTATTATTTTATTTTAAAATAAAGCTAACTTAGCTTTACTTTATTTCCTCTTTACTTTTTTATTATATTATTATATAAAATATATTACTATATTTTAAATAGCTTTATATTTATTATTTTATATATACTATTATTACTATAGTAATATTAATATAAATTTAAAGGAAACTTATATTAATAGCTTTATTAAAGGTATAGAGATTTTATATATTTATTACTCTTTTAATAGCCTCTTTATAAGTTATAATATTTAAATTAATTTATAATATTAATTAAGTATTATATTAAAACTAAGTTAAATAATAACCTATCTTTTTATAGACTTTTTTCTACTTTAAATACTTAAAATAAGTATTATTATTATTTAGTTAAAAATATAATAAATTAAAGTTAGGATTAAGTTAGCGTTAATATAGATATTTATTAAATAAATTATAATACTATTTTTTAATATTTTTTACTTTAATAAAATAAAGTAAATAAAGAAGGTTATATAATACCTTAAGCTAAGTGTAAATTAACTATAGTATTAAATTAAAAAAGGGATAGCTATTTATACCTTTTTTAATAGTTAAATTTAGTAGTATTTTCTTTAATATAATATAATTAAAGTAAGATTAGTATTAATATATAATTACTATAATAAAAAGGGAGGGGGATATTTATAATTTTTAATAATAAAAAAAGAAAAAAGAGAAAACATTAAGTAAAGTAAGGGGAGCTCTCTTTATAGCTAAAAGACCCCCCCCCCCCCTTAATAATTAGCGGGTAGTTAGCAGCTAAACTATATAGTCTCTATAGTATTATATAGATCTCTATAGAAGCTAATAGTTAATTTTTAATATTAAGGTAGTAACTAGCTAAATATAAAGCAGCACTAAGTTAAACCTTAAGTTAAGCGCTAAAGGTAATATACCTCCCCCTTTTAATACTATATTATATTACTATTACTAACTTCTTAACCCTTTACTATACTATTTTAATAATACTACCTATACTATACACTTTTTAATAATACTAATTGAAATAAGCTAGCTATATATTAACTCTTATAGCTAACACTTACTTAAGACTATATTAGCTTTAAAGTAAATACCCTATAGTAGCATATAGGTTTTTCTCCTTACTTTAAGGTTTTTTCTATATAAATTAAGTAGTAGAGGTATTAAATACTAGGCTAAAGCCTAGCTAGCGTAAATAAATAATAATAAGTTTAAAGTTTAATATAAAGCTAAATTAAATATTAATTAAAATAAGCTTTACTTAATATAATAATAGTTTATAATATTATATAAAAAGTTATAAACTTTTAAGCTTAATATAATTTAAATAATTTTATAGTATTTAATATAAGTT
>SRPY01000325.1:0-34298 GCA_018360145.1 Claviceps africana | reverse complement strand
ATCAAGAATTTTCATCAAGAATTTTCATCAAGAATTTTCATCAAGAATTTTCATCAAGAATTTTCATCAAGAATTTTCATCAAGAATTTTCATCAAGAATTTTTCATCAAGCATTTCATCAAGCATTTCATCAAGCATTCCCTCAAGCATTCCAACACACTGTCCATCCGGTCGTCGGTCGTTGGTCGTCGGTCATCGATGTGGTCGTGACTCGTCCGTGAGGGTGGTGGCAGGCGGTGGTGGCAGGCGGTGGTGGCAGGCGGTGGCAGGAGCGGGCCGGGCTTCTTGCCGCTCGAAATGCCCCAATCCGACAGCGGCGGGGCATTTTTTCGACGCCTTTTCACGGCTTTCCCCCTCCTCCTCCTCCTCCTCCGCTCGGTTTGCCCGACACATCCCATCCCATCCTTCCACGACATTCAACCCCCAGTCAAAGGGGTTTCGTCTGCTTGGTCTCTTCCTGGGTCGTCCAACCCTCGATTCTCCATCTCGTCATCACATTTCGTGCTTCATTCTTGTCCAGCAGGTGAGTGGAGGGCTCATAATCCGCACATGTATTGCATTCACCAACACCGAGCGCACCACCCCGCCACCCCGCCTCCCCGCTCCCCGCGATGCACGACTTTATGCCCCCCCCGCGTCCAGTCCGTTGACGATGCCACGTCTAAGTCGTCTCCGTGCCGCATTCCGGCCTCCAATGTCGTAGTCTGAGTCTGGGTGGCATCCGCGCTTGCATGACTGCACGACTGCACGACTGCACACATCTGCGTGGCTGCATGACTGCATGGCTGCATGACCCCGTCCCTTGTCCTCCCGTCGTCTTGAACGTGGCCTACTCAGTAGTTATTGCAGCTGATTGCCCTTATCGGATATCCGACGACCAGACGGAGGACGGAGACGGTATCATGACCACCTTCTACGCCGCGTACAACTGGTGTAATCTGGTCCTCTGCCCGCCGTGTCTCTTCCTCCTTCACCTCCGGCCTTTGCCGACAGTAGCAGCTAATAAGTAATGGGCTCTCCAGTGGCAAGATTGCACAGACACATCCATCCCTTCAACATGTCTTCCACGGCTCGGCAGTCGCAGTTCCGCAAAGTCCAAAGCTTCCCCACTGACTATGCGCCATGTACCATCACTCAATATGTGTCCGAGAGAAGTGGCATGCAAGTCGTCGTTGCTGACCGTCAAGGGCCAAAGATCAATGGATACTTTACCCTGGCTACGGAAATCTTCGACGACTCAGGCGCGCCGCACACACTGGAGCATCTGATCTTCATGGGCTCAAGGAGCTACCAGTTCAAGGGTCTTCTTGACAAGCTTTCTTCCCGAGCTTACTCTGGCACCAACGCCTGGACGGCAACCGACCACACGGCCTACACTCTCGAGACGGCAGGATGGGCCGGATTTGCCCAAGTCCTCCCCGTTTACCTTGAGCACATTATTCTGCCAACCATTACAGACGAGGCAATTGTTACAGAGGTCTGGCACATAGACGGCCAAGGAAACGATGCCGGCGTTGTTTATTCCGAAATGCAAGCCGTGCAGTTCCGTAGCGCAGAGATCATGGATCTCCAGGCTCGCCGTTTGCTCTATCCCAAAGACGTTGGATTCCGTTACGAGACGGGTGGTATGACCGAAGCGCTGCGGGTCCTCACACCAGACAGGATACGCCAGTTTCATCGTGACATGTACCAGCCACGAAATCTGTGTCTCATCATTGTCGGAGAGACAGACCACGAAAACCTCTTACAGATTCTAGATGACTTTGAGGAGGGAATCAAGGATGACATACCTCCTCTGGATGCAAAGTTTCAAAGGTCGGTTCTCCCCATAAAAAGAAATAAGAAGCGAGGGCTGGACGCTCCCGAGGAGCCACCTCCTAACTAGTAGGCTAATCAACATTCCCTCCTCTTAGACCCTGGCTTGATTCTGCTCAGCCGCCCGCCTTGAAGGAGACCATCGTCACCACCGCCGAGTTTCCCGAAGAGGACGAGTCTGTTGGGGAAATCCTCATTGGCTTTTTCGGACCCAATTGCAACGACCTGATAGCCACCTCGGCCCTCAACATCATGCTCACGTATCTGTGCGGCTCGTCCGTCTCGGTTCTCGAAAACGTCCTGGTGGAGAAGGAAGAGCTTGCTAGCTCCGTGACTCACTGGTGGGAGTCACGCCCCAACTGCCTCATATGGCTTCAGCCCACGGGTGTTGCGACGGAGAAGCTGGAATTTGTCGAGAAGCGACTGTTCGAGCTCCTCAAGGAGGTGGCATCGAAGCCGCTGGACATGGACTACATGCTAGACTGCATCAAAAGGGAGAGACGCCAAGTCAAGCTCGAGGCCGAGACGTCCGAGTCGTTTTACTCGACAAACATCATCACCGACTACCTCTATGGGAAGCGAGACGGTTCAACTCTCAGCGAACTTGCCTCTCTCAACGAGTATGACGTGTTGGAGAAGTGGACGGACGAGCAATGGCGGGCCTTCCTGAGCAAGTGGATGGCTGATGCTCATCATGTATCCATCCTGGGCAAGCCCTCACACCAGCTTGCCAAGAAGATGAAGAGCGAGGAAGAGGCACGGATTTCCAAGAGAAAAGAGGAACTGGGGCCAGAAGGACTGGAGAAACTGGCAAAGAAACTCGAAGAGGCCAAGAGAACGAATGACGAGCCCATTCCCGCCGAAATAATCGACCGATGGGACGTGCCGGGCACAGATTCCATTCATTTTATCGAATCTGATACTGCACGGTCTGGCCGAGCTCGATCTATCGGCCTCGGCACCGGTCCGGCCCAAACGATCATTGACTCTGCCACGGATGGAAAACTGCCGCTGTTCATTCAGTTCGAGGATGTACCCACCAATTTTGTGCATATCAACATTCACCTGGGTACGTCGGACGTCCCGGTGCAGCTGAAACCGCTCATGTCCATCTTCCGTGACAACTTCTACAACACTCACATCATGAGGGATGGCAAGCAGGTTGACTTTGAGCAGGTCGTCATGGAGCTCGAACGGGACAGCATAGGCTACGACATCGGGTCTTCTAGAGCTTGGGGCGATGCTGATGGCTACCTGATCCAGTTTCAAGCTGAGCCGGACAAGTACGCCGCCGCGGTGAACTGGCTGAGGACCATGATGTTCGACTCCGTTTTCGATCCACAGCGTCTCAAGGCTGCGGTGAACAAGTCCCTGGCAGACATTCCCGAAGCAAAGCGAGACGGGCGCGGAATGGCCGCCGAGATTGACGCCGCCGTCCACATGGACAAGTCGTCCCTGGCTGTGGCGAAGCGCACGTTGGTCAAAGCCGTCTACCTGAAGCGGCTGAAGAAGCTTCTCAACAGCGAGCCAGAAAAAGTTGTGGAGTGGTTCAAGACGATACGAAAGTCACTGTTCACGTTCCAAAACATGCGCTTCCTGGTCACTGCCAACATGTCCAAGCTCGACAAGCCCGTCGCCACCTGGGACTCGCTTGCCGAGATGCTCACGGCAGCCCAGCAGGACATGGTCCCCGTCTCCAAGCAGGTCGATCTGCTCAATGACGAAGGCCGCAAGCCCGGCTCAGTGGGCGCCATCATTGTTCCCATGACCACGCTGGAGAGCTCCTACTCGGTGAGCACGGCCCCCAGCATCACCTCCCTATCCGACCCCGAGTTTGCCGCCATCATGGTGGCCATTGGCTATCTGGAAACCGTCGAGGGTCCCCTCTGGAACGCCGTCCGCGGCGCCGGCTATGCCTACGGCTCGTACTTTGCCCGCAACATCGACTCGGGCATCCTGTCCTACCGCGTATATCGCTCCCCCGACGCCTACAAAGCCATCTCCGCCTCCCGAGACGCCATCCAAAAGATCGCAACCGGCCAGGTGCCCATTGACAAGCATCTCCTCCAAGGCACCATTAGCCAGATCGTCGTCATGTGCGCCGACGAACAGGCCACCATGCCCAGCGCCGCCCAGCAGCATTTTGTCCAGAGCGTCATTCGCGGCCTGCCCCAGGACTGGAGCAAGAAAGTGCTCAAAGATGTCCGCGCCGTTACCGAGGAAGAGATCAGAGGCGCCCTCAAGGAGTATATCCTGCGGTGCTTTGAGCCCGGCAAGAGCAACGTTGTGATTACCTGCGCCAAGTTGATGACCGAGGTACGTCGAGAAAAAACCCGGACCCCTTTTCTATCTTTTCTTTTCTCTTTTCTTTTCTTTTCTTTTCTTTCCCAATTCTCCGCCTTATAAAATTTTGATGGAAAATATCCTCGTGGCTTTTCTTTTTCCTTGTCCTAAAAACATGACAACTAATTCCAATTGCAGAACATGGAGTCCTCATTCAAAGGCATGGGGTACAAAGTGCAGACGCGGGAGCTGAGCTATTTCCATGACGACTACGGCCTGGAGGGTGATGATGATGAGGACGATGACGAGGAGGAGGAAGAGGAAGAGGGATCGGAAGGGAGTTTTGACTCGGACGAGTCAGAGGAAGACTAACGAGGATCGTGCGGCTACGGGAAGTGTATACGGGGGGACATGATGCGGGCGGCTTGGGAGAGCGATGGATACATAACAAGACAGATGGAATAGACAATAGACCGTCACTGTTTGACATTTTGACATTGATTCAAGAGGAGCCAGACCGGCATTTGGATGGTTTCTTGAAAATTTCATACATACATACATACATACATGTGTACATACATAGATACATACATATATATATGTATCCTTGATGGTCGTGACTGGGTTCAACAACTTTTCTATCCAGACTCTATCGTGGATCTCACTGATTTCAACCCCCTCCCCGTCTCTTTTGGTAGGGACAGGACCTGCTTGGTTGAACCTCTTTTTATTCAACCGACCGCATATTCGCACATGTATAATTCGGGCTCCACCTCTTGTCCCCCCCCCCCCCCCCCCTTTGCTCCCCCATCTCCTGTCGGCTTTACAGCTCATCGCGACCGGTGGCCGTGGCTGAGCCATGCTCATCCTTTTCCTTGTCACTCGTCAGAGCCTCCTTGGGCTTCCAATCCAGGGCCTTAAGACGTTCCGACAAGTGAGGATGCGAAAAGTGATAGCTGGCGTACATCCAGTCGGCATCCATGGTGCTCAGGTTCTGGGCGTGAAGCTTGATGAGCGAGCTGGCAAGCTCGGCGCGGAAGCCAAGGCCCTTGGCGAAGTCGTCGGCCTCGAACTCGAACTTGCGGGAGAGGATGTTGAGAAGAAGCTTGATGACGGCGTCCATGGGAGTCAAAGCATCGGAAAAGAGGATAAAGCCGATGATGATGGGATACTGGGTGTGGAACCCGAACGCGTTGTACAGTGACTTGTTGTTCAGAAAGACGGAGAAGAGTGAGAAGACGTAGAGAAGGTGAGCCTTGGGCGGTGGAGTTAGTGTCTTGCACCATGGTCAAGTGGTAGAATGGACCCAAGTAGACAATCGTAGAGAAAACGAAATAGTAAAACTTACCTGACCGATGCCAAAGAGTCGATTGGTATGTCCCAACTTCCAGTGTCCAAGCTCGTGTGCCAAAATGGCAATAATTTCATCCGTTTCCGTCTTCTCAATCAGGGTGTCGTAAATGACAATGTGCTTCTTCCACGGCAGACCATAAAAGTAGGCATTCGAGTGAGCACTGCGCTTGGACCCATCGATGACGAACAGCTCCTGTAGCGGGAATTTGTGAGAAGCGGCGAGTTGGTTGACCTTGTTCTTGAGCTCGCCCTCCTCGAGAGGAGAAAGCTTATTGAACAAGGGCTGGATGAAGATGGGATAGGCCGTGATGGCAAAGAGCTGCAGTCCGGCGGCAAAGACCCACAGGTAGAAGACGAACTGATTGCCGGTCCGTTGGATGATTTTGAGGAAACCAGCCAGGATGGGGGGCACCAGCGCAAAGGTCAGCAAATTATTCTTGACCAGGTCGGTGGCAAACAAGACGGGCGTCTGCTTATTGAAGCCAAACTTTTCTTCCAAAAAAAAGGTATTGTACAGGTTGGTGGGCAAGGAGAGCATCTGCTGAATGACGATGAAGCTCAGGACGAAGACGATGGAATGCGAGATCTCGCCGCTGAATCGGGGGGGCGCCCATTTTAGCAGCAGGTCGCCGGTCCAGGACCAGAGTTTCGGGAGGACGTCGTAGTGGATGAAGAGGAAGTTTTGAATCTGCCCCCAGAGACCCGAGATGATTCCGAACTGGGCTTTGGCGCGGCCGTAGGCTTGGGACTTGTCGAAGGTTTCCTGGGAGATCTCCTTGGCGAGTACGGCTGGGGGTTTGGTGCTTTGGAGAATACGGTACTGGCGCAGAGTGAGGAAGGATTCCACCAAGTATTGGCCGACGGAGAAGCCGATGATGAGTTTCCTCCAGGGAAACAGGGGGCGATCAAGAAATCGCGCAAGGCGCTGGGTGGAAGAAAGCAAAGCTTGGGGTTAGCAAGGCGTGGGTGAACTCTTGAGAGATGACGATGCTGTGGCAAGCCAACTGGTTGACGAAGAAGTGTGTGCAGACGGAGAGGACAAGGGACTGACCTGGAGAAAATCCATTTCGGCAGCGTTCAGCGATGACAATCGCAGTTGTGGCAGCCTGGAGAATGCAATGTAGGACCTCGGAACTGCGTGGTGATGCAGAGAAAAGGGAACATGCCATGGGCGCGACGGGCGCGGCGGGCGTGGCGGGCGTGGCGGGCGTGGCGGGCGTGGCGGCTGCCGCGTGCCCACTTGAACAGAGTGTCCTGTCCTGCGGGGAGGAAGGGAAGGATTTATCGATTCGAGGGGCTCCGGCTTCCGGGGCCCGAAGCCGGAGCCCCTCAACGTTGCCGTCTGGTCCCTCCAATCCGTGATGCGAGGCAGCAAGCAGCAACCAGCCAGCCAGCATCTGCACAGGCTTCCATCGGTTCAACGCGAACGCTGCGCATCAGAGGGCTCATCATGGTTCCGTCAGTCACACCGTCCACGTCGCGTCCGACAGACACCAGAGCTCCTGCGATGCCGCGATGCCGCGATGCCGCCCTGCCGCCATGGTATGAGATGCTACGAGACGCTACGAGACGCTGCGCCGACGGCAAGGAGCCACGCCGGGAAGAATAGCCTGTCAGAATTCCGTCCCTTACACTAACATACAACAATACAGGCAATGCAGCCGCTTCTGCACAATACCATGCCTCGTGATAGCTCGTGCCACCTCATAACACCTCGTGACATGGGCAAGTGGCGCGAAACAGCACGACGCCTACATCAACCCGAACCCCTTACAGAATCCCTACACGTCAACCTCGGTCCCCTTAATGGCCCCTTCGGGGAACCCGCCGCATCTGTAACAAGTCGAACGGCACGTATGGCATCACAACGGCCAAGGCCTGTCGCACCGCTTCGGGGTTGTCCTTTATGCGGTCTACCTGTGCAAAAATGTACCGGGCCAAGTCCGGTTTGGACAGATTAGCAACCTGCGAATCGTCAGCACCCATCACGCGGAGCATCTCCAACAGGCTTTCCTAATGTCCATTGGTCGTCGTCGCATCTGTTGCCTGCTGCCGCTGCGGTGTTGGTGGTGGCGGTCGTTCTGGCCCATAGGCCACCGGCGTCGCCTGCTTCTCTACAGGTTGCGTCTCGTCCTCCGTGTCGTCATCAAACTCGCTAAGCTCTTCGTCGTCTTCTGCTTCGCCTTGGTTTGAGTAATCGCTCTCATCGTCTCCTTCTGCCGCGCCCTGGTCGTTCAAAAACGTGCTTTCCATGACGCTAGCCAAACCTGGTGGGCCCTTGCGACCCTGATGTTGCATCTGTTGGATAATGCTCATGAGCTTTTCCACCTTCTTCTCGGCCGCGTTCAGCTGTTTTTCCCAACTCTGTCGTTCTTCTGCCATGCGGATAACCTTTGCGGTGGCGGCGTCTTTCTGTCTCTTGAGGGCTTCGTTCTCTTTCTCCAGACGCTTGCCCTTCTTCGACATGTCTTCCATTTCCTTTCGGAACGATAAAAATAGATCGTTACTATTGTTTAGTGTATCCTCGACCTAGTGGTGCCATGACAACAGATCAATACTGTAGCTGCGCCGAGAGCGGCCATGGGGGAGTCGAGAAGGGGGTGACAAGGGCAAAAGGTAGAAGAAGAAAGTGGAAAAGAAAATGGAAAAGAAGATGGAATAGAAAAAGAAAAGGAATAGAAAAAGGAACGGAGAGTCTCTCGAAAACTCATGGCGCACCTGTTTGAATTTCTCGACGTAAACATCCAACTGGCCTCGAAGATCATCTTCAGTCGAGGTAAAGGCTTGCACCTGCGCCTGTAAATGCCGTGCTTTCGTGGATTCGGCTTCTGCGTTCTTCTTCTCTCGTTCGTATCGCGACTGATGGTATTGGACCTCGAGTTCCTTGGTGCGCATAAGCGAATGGAAGTGTAGTTCGCGTAGCTCATACTGGTCGATGAATGACTTGAAGCGAACACGGAACCTGTAACAGCACCAGCTCAGTACGCGTCCGCATGCCTGTTTTACCAGCTGGCTCGTCACTCACAGCTCGTCCATTTCCATGTCCACCACTTGTTTTCGAGGCGTATCTTTTTCCTCTTGATATCCTTCTAATTTTGACAACAGCGTCGCATACTTTTCGTCCCAAGCAACCGTGTTACGCTTCTGTAAGGTCTGTAGTTCCTTATTCTCATTCTGCACGACGAATTTCTTCACGTCAGCGCACTGATTCCAATCTCCGTGTATGAAGATGACGGCGCTGGGTTTGCCTAACTTTCATCTTGTTGTTATCGCGCTGCAGTTCGCGGCATAACTTTTCGAGCTTCTCCTTCAGTCCCGCAGTCTTTCCCAGTTCTGTTCGACCGTTATCCCGTTCTTTCTGGAGGCTATCCCCGCGCTTCTTGTTCTTCTGATTTTCCTTTTCCAGGCGACGCATATCGGCTAGTAGTTCGCTTGAGCGCTTGGTGAGGTGGTCGATCTTTTGCATATCGTCCATCTTCGCAACCTGCTGCATCAGGTCTCGGTTCGCCCTTTTGACCTCGCGCTCTATTGCATGGGGAGGAGTCTGGTTAGCTCCAAGATCCAAGTCAGGCTGGTCAGAATGTCCAAGCAACGTTTTCGAGTGCCACCACAGGCTTGAAGGACAAGCTTGATGGGCGCAAAACATACCAATTTCGAGCTCTTGGTCTTTTTCGCCAGCAGCGTCCTGCTCCAACTGAGAGATACGAGCCTGCAGCAACCTCGAGGCCTCATTCGAGTCAATTGCCTTCTTCCCTTTCCCCTTCTTCCCCAGCGCGGTTGGTGCAGGGTGCACGTGGCCATCGTGGCCATTGGTTAATGCTGAGTCTACTTGGCTGGCAGGCATATTGTATCTCCTCTCTTGAATCAATGGGCAAATGTTGTTTCACGAAATGCGCAACATCGGAATAGGAGGATGTGCTGACGGAGGTAAACCGCAAAACAAGAATACCGAGGCACGGAGGGCGACGAAAGACCAGGCCTTGGAACGATCTCGTATGCGGGCGGGCGGGCTCGGAAAATTTAGATTCGATTATTGGACTGTCGAGTGCGTAGACGAAAGCACGGCGATCTGGGTGGCCAGGTTAGCAAAAATGCGGTCTACGAGGAATCTGCATTTCCCCATGTACTTGATGTATGACGTCCTGTGCAAACTGGCGAGTCTAGGCACAGCCCAACAGCTGGGGACTCACGGGGATGACTGTGAGGGTCACTTTGGGCAGCAGCAATATGGAATGAAATGGCTCGCGGCGCCTCGTTGCAGTCAAAGGCGTCAATTGGAAGGCGAAGCAGTGATGCAGTTTTCACTGCCAGCAAGGGCCTTTCCTTGCTGAGACTCTCTGTGACTTTGCCCGACTTGAATAAGATGGCGTTAGTGCGTTATGTCTTTCTGCCATGGATTGTGCGGATGGCGGATAAACTACTATCCCGACTTGCCTGCCGTGTTGTGCTTCGTCTGTGCCGTGGCCCACAAACGAAACCAGGCCCGACAGCCGAATGACTAATCCAACAACCAAAAGTTTCTGGTTGCTTGCCTCCGTGTGCTGTAATGCTGTGATGGCATGATTGTTTTGTGACTAAAACATTGTGTTGGCGTTCGAGTACCCGCCCCGGATAGCACATTATCCATTCTACTCTAAATGCTGCGACTAGGAAGAAACTAGCTTATTTACTTTCTTTTTTTGTTTTCATCTTTGAATTTTCCTTTCTTGTATACTCTCTCTATTCTCTTCTCCCTGTCGAGGTTTTCTCCCTTTCCTATTCGCTCTGCTTCGCACCCTCTGCGCAAAATGCTTCGAAATGTAGCCAAGTCAGCGCGCAAAGCTGTAACCGAACTCACCCAATATCCGAGGCCCGGCGAGAAGCTCCATGGATTCACGCTGCTCCGTTCAAAACATGTTCCCGAGTTGGAATTGACGGCTCTTCATCTACAGCATGACAAAACCGGCGCCGACTACCTGCATATTGCCCGAGATGATAGCAACAACGTCTTTTCCATCGGGTTCAAGACAAACCCTCCAGATGATACCGGCGTCCCGCACATCCTCGAACATACTACGCTATGTGGCAGCAAGAAATATCCCATTCGCGACCCCTTCTTCAAGATGCTACCCCGGACGCTATCCAACTTCATGAATGCCTTTACTGCATCCGACCACACATTTTATCCATTTGCGACGACCAATGCACAAGATTTCAAGAACCTCATGTCGGTATACCTGGACTCTACGCTGCATCCGCTGCTCAAAGAATCCGACTTTACTCAGGAAGGATGGAGAATCGGGCCGGAAAACCCACTGGGGGAGACTGAAGAAAGCAAAAAGCTGGTATTCAAAGGCGTGGTTTACAACGAGATGAAGGGGCAGATGTCGGACGCTGGATACCTGTACTATATTCGATTTCAAGATCACATCTTTCCGGATATCAACAATTCTGGAGGCGACCCATCCAAGATCACCGACTTGACATATGAGCAGCTCAAAAATTTTCACGCTCAACACTACCATCCGAGCAACTCGAAGTTATTCACCTATGGAGATATGCCTCTGGCGGATCATTTGCAGGAACTCGATGCCAGGCTGCAGGCTTTTGACAAGATTCAGGCCGATGCAGTGATCCATGAGCCAATTAAACTGAGCGGTCCACGGGAAGTGACCATGGTCGGCCCTCTTGACCCGTTAGTCGACTCCGATCGCCAATACAAAACGTCTATATCTTGGATTACCGGCGACACGACGGACGTGGCCGAGTCATTTGCCGTTGCGTTGCTTTCAACCCTGTTGATGGATGGCTACGGCTCGCCACTGTATCGTGGTCTGGTTGAGACCGGTATGGGTGCAGACTGGAGTCCCAATGCCGGGTACGACAGCTCGGCCAAGCGTGGCATCTTTTCAGTAGGTCTGACAGGGGTCCAGGAAGCCGATGTGCCAAAGTTGAAGGGGAGAGTCCAGGAGATCCTGCGTCAAGCGCGAGACGACGGGTTCGACAAGACTAAGATTGACGGCGCACTGCACCAGTTGGAGCTATCTCTAAAGCACAAGACTGCCAGCTTTGGGTTTTCCATGCTGAACCGGCTCAAGCCGAAATGGTTCAATGGAACAGATCCCTTCGATTCACTTGCTTGGAACGACACGATCTCGACGTTCCAGAATAAGCTTGCCGAGGGTGGCTACCTCGAGGGTCTAGTGGACAAGTATCTGCTTAATGACAACACCCTGACGTTCACGATGGCACCATCGGTGTCATTCAGCGAGGAGCTCGCCAAGGAAGAGCAGCAACGATTGTCTGGCAGGATTTCCGACGCCGTCCAGCGTGCTGGAGGTGAGGAGAAAGCTCGACTGGACTTTGAACGACGGGAGCAGGAGCTTCTTGCGGAACAGAACAAGACCAATACGGAGGACCTCAGTTGCCTGCCAACCGTACATGTCAAGGATATCCCGCGATCCCGAGAGCCGATCGTCATTCGCGAAGAAATTGTGAACGATACACCACTTCAATGGCGCGAGGCTCCAACAAACGGCTTGACCTACTTCCGGGCAATCAATACGTTGAAGAACTTGCCCGATGACCTTCGAGAGCTCATTCCTCTTTTTACCGACAGCATCATGCGTCTTGGCACCAAGGACAAAACCATGGAGCAACTCGAGGACCTCATCAAGCTTACCACCGGCGGCGTGTCTGTGGGGTACCACTCTAGTCCGTCGCCGACCGACTTCAAATCTTCCACCGAAGGCATCATCTTCACCGGAATGGCTCTGGACCGCAATGTGCCTGTCATGTTTGACCTGCTCCGCCAACTGGTGCTGGAGACCAATTTTGACAGCCCCGAAGCCGCCCTGCGAATCCGACAGCTGCTGCAAGCCTCTGCGGATGGCGTGGTCAACGACATTGCCTCTGCAGGCCATCGGTTCGCCATGGGCTTTGCTGAAGCAGGACTCACGCGGAGTGCGTGGCTGCGACAACAGGTGGCTGGGCTGTCTCAGGTCAAGCTTGTGACGAGTCTGGCAGGCAGGCCGGAATCGGACAAGCTCGAGGATGTGATTTACAAGCTGAAGCAGATTCAAGCCTTTGCGCTGTCGAGTGACAGCTTGCGTGTCGCCATCACATGCGGAACGGAGAGCGTGTCGCAAAACTCGAACAGCCTGCAAGGCTTCATGAAGACTCTTCCCAGAGGCGTCTCGGAGCTTAAGAACCCGCAACCACGAAGACTTCTGGCAGACCGCAAGACGTTCTTCCCCCTGCCGTACCAAGTCTATTACGGCGGCCTGTCCGTTCCCACGGCTTCGTACACAGCGCCCGAGGGCGCACCTCTGCAAATCCTGTCCCAATTGCTGACACACAAGCATCTGCACCATGAGATCCGTGAAAAGGGTGGTGCCTACGGCGGCGGGGCCACGTACAAGCCTCTGGACGGCTTGTTCGGATTCTATTCGTATCGCGACCCCAATCCTCAGAACACGTTGAGCATCATGCGCAATGCTGGCCAATGGGCCGTCGACAAAGAATGGTGCAGCCGAGATTTGGAAGAGGCCAAGATCTCCGTCTTCCAGGCAGTTGACGCCCCCAAAGCCGTCAATCAAGAAGGCATGGGAAAATTCCTCTCGGGCATCACGGAGGAAATGAAGCAGAAGAAGAGAGAGCAGCTCCTTGATGTTTCAAAAGAGCAGGTCAAGGAAGTCGCTCAGAAGTATCTCGTTGATGCAATGGAAAAGGGGGAAGAGCGCGTCGCCTTCCTGGGCGAGCGGCCGTCGTGGGTGGATGACTCGTGGATAATTCAGGATATGAATGTTGCCGGCGGCGAATGAAAGTGAGAGAGAGCAAGAGCGAACATGCCGTCCCGCCTCCAGCCGCCTCCTTCGTCGGTTCTAACCACCAGTGGAATGGAGACGGAAATGCGAATCTGTCGAGGGAGGGGACATCTTGGCCCGCGGAAACAGAGGAAGGGCGAATGCAAAGCACGTTGTGATTTCCTGCGAAGAACTGCATTGCAACGCCCATGAGGGGGGGGGGGGGGGGGGGGTGGTTGATGCGGGACATGAACAACATGTCATCTTCGCGGGCATGTACCATTATTTGATGCCGTGCACGAAGAGACGTGTACGAGTGGCATTACCACATGCATTGTGTTACAAAGGTATGCAAAACCCGGCATAGATAGACAAATCCCCTGCGTTATGTGCTTCTCTTCGCCATGTTTTGTCATGAGATGGCGACGGCGTCGACGGCGAGTGCAATAGTGATGTCATTGTTATAAATTGCGATTGGGTCTTTTCTTTTTTTTTTACCTTCTCTTTTCCCTCCTTTTCCTCCTTGGCCTCCCTTCTTCTTTCTTTGATCAAGAACAAACTACGCGTTAAGATACGATACATCTTCTTGCCTGAACGAGAAGAAGACGTCTTTTTCCCGCTTCAATTACCATGGCAAGGAGACCACAGAGCAACGCAAGAATAAAAACAAAAGGGTGCCATGTCCGCGAAACGCCCCTCGTGCGATGAGTGCTCAGACTCGGAACTCGTGCCATGTCGTCCTTGTCCAGAGGAACCGCTCTCGAAAGACACCGCGGCGCTCCTTGGCATCAGGTGGTTTTTTTTTTTTTTTCGAGAAAAGCAAGGGTTCTCTGGGGGGGGTGACGGGGGCGTCTGACGAGGAACTGGGCCGTCGTGGACGAGGCGCGGAGATGGCACCGGCTCGTTCTATCAGAGCAGGAGCCCTTGAGCGTTGGGTTACCGGACTAAAGAGCAGAGTACATTACGTTGGACAGGAGGTTGTCAGGGTTGGGGGATGAAGACGGATGGGGAACAGAGGGAGGGACATGTATGGATTCTTTGCTTGGAGGTGGTGATGATGTCAGGCGTGTAGACATGTGCTGGGATAGAAAGAGAGACGAAGAGATGGTGTCGCGGAAGGATGTGCGGATGTGCCGTCTGTGCCGCGAGGTGACTGCCGAGGAGCCGAGGAGCCGAGAGGGGTCTATGCGCGGCATTCTTGCCGGTTGGCCACTTGGTGGTGGGCAGTGCGGGAGATGCGCCTGGTCGTCCGTGGCACGCGTCAGGCCGGGGGCCGGAGGAGGCAGACGGCACATGGCCATTGCGGATGGAATGTCGGACGGAAAACCGGCAACTTCTCTTGTCTCGCGTCGTGTCGTGTCGTCGTGTCGTCGTGTCGTGTCGTGTCGTGTCATGCATGCCCCAGCAGCCAGGGCCGAGTTCCTGCCCAGTTGCTTGCTGCAAAGCTCCTGCCGTCGACGACGAAGCACAAACGGGGCCCCCTTTTCTCCGGGTCCGGGAGCAACGTGGAAGCAACGTGGAAGCACAGAGGTCTCGGCCATTCTGCACCGACCAGACCGCACGTCTTTTCAGCACTTGCTTGTCCACGAACCGGGCTAGACGTAATGAAGAGCCGCCTCTCCAGTGTCTGCATGGGAAACCCTACGGGGTAACTTGAAACTCTCCAAACTCTCCATACATCCCGGCACTTGACTGTGTGAGCTTGGTGCATTCCTCTCTTGCAAGCCCGATGACGCATCGCGTGAGCTTGCTGTGCTGACGGCCGCCGATGGCTTGTGTACGTGAGATGTAGCACGTAACTCGGGTCGTGTATCAAATAGCGTCTTCCCATCTTGCAAAAGGATCCTGATTGTTCTGTCCAGCAAATCAGGGCGTGGGAGGTCAAGATGTCCGGGCGTATCTAGGTATATACTTATGTACAGTGGTGTGTGTACATGCATACATTGTACATACTTACATACCTACTTACCTACTTACATATGTACATATGTTTTACAAGGCGCTGTCTGGAGCTGTACGGATTTGCTGCCAGGAAATTCGGACGTCTCTACGACCATGTACTCTAGTTATGCCATCCGACGCCCACGACTCAGAAATACTTCCCGAGCAGCCACGTGACCATCCGACTTGGCATCGAAACAAGGACTGCGGATCCACGAGTATGTACAATGTCTACGTCCACCGTCGAGGGCAGCTGGCCACAGAACCGGACTTGTGGACTCTGGTGGCCGGATGGTCCGTCGGGTCGCCGGAGTCGATAACGCGAGAGTAATAAGCGTCCCGCTCTCGTATTGTCGGTGGCGTCCACGGCGAGCACGAAAGGAGAATGTGGCTTCCCAAAATAGAGTCCGAAAACAAGAAGGGGGCAAAAAGGAAGAGGTGCAATGGAGGCGGGGACTAGCAAGCAGACGAAGCAAGCAGACGATGGCACGGTGGACGACGGTGGATGGTGTGGTGGGACGTCCAAACGGTTGGGATGGCTTGGATACCTAAGCAGGGCTAGAATTCTTCAGAATTTTGCCCTAGACTGGAACCGCCTTGGAGTATACAGTACCCCATCTGAGCACTTTTGTGGACACGAATTCATGTACAAAATACTTGAAAACAACAGGGCCGCGAGCAGGCACTACTCGCCTCGAACAAGGCATCCAGGCACCAGCGATCAGAGTGGCGGTGGGCGGCTGGCGGCTGACGGTGGGTACTGGGCAGCTGGCAGTGGGCCCTGGTTCTGCATGCGCGACGCCAGCATAGCCGGGGTGTCGGTTTCGGCTGGACCCAATCGAAAGCCCGAAAAAAAAAAAACCTTGCGGCTACCCCTCCATTACGCAGGCACATCCATCACACACGACACGTGCCCACCAAAACAGGCCTTCCTTTTCTTTTTCCCTCGTCGCTCGTGTCCAACTCGCTCCCACTCGCTCCCACTCGCTCCCGTCGTTCCCCAGCACCAACACCAGCAGCAGCAGCAGCAGCAGCAGCAGCAACCGCACACAACAACAAACACCACGTCGTCACACGTCACATCTCCGATTTGTCCGTCTGCCTGTCTGTCGGTCGGTCGCCTTCTTCTCGCATCGCCATCTTCCACTGCAACGCAATCAGCATCTCTGAGATGCTGGATCCCAGGTCAGTCTTGCCTTTGGCCGCTGGCCGCTACTCCTATGATACCATCTCTTCCCCAGCCAATCCGTGCCACGGCACAGCGCTTCCGACTCCAAGAACCCGTTCCTCGGCCATCCGTCAAACTGGCCGGCCACCACCGCATGGCCCTCTGAGACGGACCAGTCAGAGTCTGGCTCGCGGACAGGAGCCTGCGCCAGCTTCTCTGCCCTCCTGCCTTCCTGCCCCTCCTGTCCTGCTGAGGAATGACGAGTGCGTGGCTTGCTGGCATGGCCACAATGCAATGCCTCATTTGTCCCATCAAGGGGGTCGACTTTCGCCTGGGACGTCGCATGTGCCCGTCCCGCCCGTGCACCTTGCGCCATCTTCATCACCTCGCGACTGCACGTAGTCTGGCTTCGAGAACAACATCCTGCTGACTTGTGTCGATCCGCTAGAGCTTGACTCCACCCACAATAACAAAACATCCCGCAAACTAGCCTTTGGTCTCATCAAAGGCACCCGTCTCCGTCACGGCTCCACACGCCGTCAACAACCTCGTCAGTGATCAAGATTTCAGTCTCCAAAAGACTGCGCACGTCATCAACTTCATTCCTCCCCCCGCTGTCTCTGCTGAAGGCTTTTGAGTTTCTCGACCGTCTTTTGCTCCTAGGCGAACTGTTGTTTCAGCCCCCATCCTGGCCCTTTTCACAAGCCCACCAGCTGCCGCATAGGAGGATCCCCAGGGTTCTTCCTCTTGCCGAGGAAGAGTCGAGGAGGCCTCGCCAGTCCGTCGAAGGAACAGCTTGCTATCCTTTCCGACCCCCCTAGAATCTGCTGGCTCAGTTACACTGAGTAAAAGCGACCATCCTGCGTTGTCTATACGCCCAGACACGCACACACACACACACACATACACGCGAGCGCGCGCGCACATATATATCCAGGCAATCCCCGTCATCTTTGTTGGACTTGATTTTTCCTCATCAAGTTCTCCGAGAACTTGCTGTCTGTCCCTAGTAACTCGTCAACTTTCGCCAAATCGAGACCTAGACAGCAGTCACACAGTGTCACGTCAATCCACACTCGAAACCACAGTACCCTCCTCAGATACAGCATCCTCCTCTTTCCCTCTTGGGGACTTGAATCTAGGGATATGGTTATGGCAACGGCTGTTCTTGACAACCATCACCAAAATGCCAATCATATGTTTATGAAAAAACCGCTCCTGGCGGACTACGCTCATCATCAGCATGCTACCGTTGATCCCAAGCAGCTAATCGGAAATGCCCTCCGCAAGCGTGTCGAGTCCGTTGACCATGAGCTCTGTGAGCCAGGTGACGAGGACACGTTCTTTGTTGCTGATCTAGGCGATGTTTATCGCCAGCATATTCGATGGAAGAAGAACCTGCCACGCGTCAAGCCGTTCTATGGTAAGCCAGCGGCGTGATTCTTCCTCACCCCCTCCTCCCTTCCGCTCGCTCCGATCGAAGCTCTGACGTTCTTCTTCTCCTTCCTTAGCCGTCAAGTGCAACCCCGACCCTCAGGTTATTCGCCTGCTGGCTGAGCTAGGCACGGGGTTTGACTGTGCCTCCAAGGGCGAGATAGAGCAGGTTCTCGGAATGGGCATCAGCCCCGAGCGCATCATCTATGCCCAGCCGTGCAAGACAAGTTCGTATGTCCGCTTCGTCAAATCTGCCGGCGTCAAGCGCATGACGTTCGACAACGCCGACGAACTGTACAAGATTGCCAAGCTCTACCCCGACGCCGAGTTGTTCTTGCGCATCATGACAGACGACACCTCCAGCCTGTGTCGTCTCAGCATGAAGTTTGGCGCTGCCATGGACACCACTGATGGCCTTTTGGCCGTGGCCAAAAAACTCGGTCTCAACGTCGTGGGCGTCAGCTTCCATGTTGGGTCGGGGGCTTCCGATCCCCTGGCTTTTTACAAAGCCGTTCGCGACGCTCACACCGTTTTTCAGCAGGGCGCCGAACTTGGCTACGCCATGCGCACCTTGGATGTCGGTGGTGGATTCTGCGGAGATACGTTTGAGCAGATGGCTGGTGTGCTCGGCGATGCCCTGGACGAGTTCTTCCCCGCCGGTAACAACGTGGACATTATCGCCGAGCCAGGCCGTTATTACGTATCCACGGCCTTCACCATTGCTTGCAACGTGATTGCCCGCCGCACCGTCGAGGACCCGACCCTCGACGGCAAGGGCTACATGGTGTACGTCAATGATGGGGTCTACGGCAACTTTTCCAGCATCATATTCGATCATCAGCACCCAGTGGCCAAGATTCTCCGGACTGACGGGCGTACGCTCTACGACACGACCGCGGCCCGTCCCTGCAGCGCAGGCGACGGGGTCGAGTACTCTGTTTGGGGACCCACGTGCGATGGCATCGACCGAATCAGTGAGAGCGTTCGATTCGACTCCATCTTGGACGTTGGTGACTGGCTCTATTTTGAGAACATGGGCGCTTATACCAAGTGCTCGGCTACCCAGTTCAACGGCTTCTCCAACACGCACGATGTCATTTATGTATGCAGTGAGGCTGGAGCCAAGGCCCTGTTGAACATGTAGGGAAAATCGATACTTGGGTTTTCTGGTGCTTTTTGGCTACATTCCGAAATAGACGACACGAGACGAGAGACGTGTTGTCGGATAATCTCCATGCTTTCTCATTTCTGTTCTTCCATTCTTTATTTTTTTTTTGGACAAAAAAGCAATCGGCTCATGTGGAAAGCGTTGCATCGAGAGATCAGTGGCAGCGATTAGATAGAAGAGGTTTTTTTTTTTTTTCCTTTTTTTTTAATTTAGATGAATTTAGACACCGTTGTACTATTGGACTGGCAATGGAAAGACCGCCTTTGCTCTTCAGAGCCTTGGGATGTCCCGCCCACACAAGGCGCAAGTACACAGCTGCCCGGCCATTTGCACACTGCTGGCGAGGCTGTTGGCTCAACACTTGAGCGCGGTGCCTTGTCTGAGTAGAGCATGAACTATTGCATTGCACATCACGAGTGACGAGGAACGTGGACCCATTGGGAGCATCCTCGTGGGCAGGCATCCCGTTTTGCATTACATTGACAGCGAGTCGCGAAGATGGGGTGGCAGTGGGAAATCCTGGCCGTTGGGAATACATTTAGGCTTGATTCGGGTTCGTTGTTGGCGGGGTGGGGCCGAGGCCCGAGAGGCATTTTGGTCCATGTTGGCGCCCGACGATGGCGTTGCTGGGTTTCGATGACGGGAGGTGGACGACGTGCTGACGGATTTAGGTCGTGGCTGCTTACCCGGCATGAAAAGGGTAAAAGAAGATGTATGAAAGAAAAGAAAGAAAAGGAAGGAAAGGAAGGAAAAAAGGATGAAAGGAAAACCAGATGATAGAAGGCGACGGCGTAGAATGACGGTATGGAGGTGTAGGAGTGACAGGAAAAGAGACAAAAGGAACGGAGCTCATTGGCTAACCCATCCACGGTGCGGAGGGTCATGCTTGGGAAAGGCAATTCGGTGCCTGAGGCGTACAGCGTTTCCCGAGGGGTAGATGACGAGGATACGCAGGGACCAAAAAAAAAAAAAAAAAAAAAAAAAAAAAAAAAAAAAAAAAAAAAAAGACAGAGAGAGAGAGAGAGAGAGAGATCGATACCCCTCCAACCCAGAAAGCGGGTCCGTGCAAAATAACATCCCCTCCTTCTGAACCTCGAGACCTCTTCCTTTTCCGTGATTTCATTCATCCGTCTTCCAAATCCATCCTCCAACCCGTTATACTCTCGTCGAACCTCGTCCGCCCTTTCTCCCCGTCGTACATCTTTTCCATCACAAAACGCCGCAATGGGTTTCACCGATTTCCTCTCCGACGCTGGCTTGACCCGTAAGTTTTTTTTGTCCTCTGTGCGCACGCAGAGATTGATCTGCTGTTTGCTTGCCTGGCTTGCTGGCAGGGCAATCGAAAATTCCCCCCTCCTTGCGTCTCCTCGCCCCCCGCTATGACTCGCGAGAGCAAAAGGGATTTTCTTTTTTTTTCTTTTTTTTTTTTTTTACTTTGGCCTTAGGGCGACCAAGACAGAATTTGACTGACCGTGCCGATCGAATAGTCCTCAACAACTGGGTTCAGACTCGCTCGTACATTGCCGGGTATGTTTTTTTCACGATTTGATTTGTGCCATTTTTTTTCCCCTTCAAGAGAGGCGAGGGGGCGCTGCGTTTGCTACCGCCGGCTTGGCGAGGTCGATGCATCCAGTCTCGGGGGGGGCTGGTCGTTTCCAATGCACATCTATGCTTGTGTACCAGAGCAACTTTTGAGTTTTTGGTTCATGGTTTTGCGAATTCTACGAGCATAAATTTGGTAGCGGCCTCGCCGGGCAATAAACGAGTCCAAGCAAAATACGTCCCTGAGTTCTGCATCCGCACTGGTTGCGACCAACTCGGCTTGGCAGCTATCGAAATGGACCATGTCCGTCGACTAACGCTTCGTTGCCGTCTAGCTACTCCGCCACCCAGGCCGATGTCGCTTGTTTCAAAGCCTTGCAGTCTAGCCCCGACGCCGAGAAGTTCCCTCACGCCGCTCGTTGGTATAAGCACATTGCTACTTTTGAGGATGAATTCGCCAACCTCTCGGGCGATGCCAGCAAGCCTTACACTGTGTACGGACCCGAGACTTCTGAGCTCACCTTGAACCCCGCCGCTGCTCCCGCCGCTGAGGAGGACGATGATGATGTCGACCTGTTTGGCTCTGATGACGAGGAGGATGGTGAGGCTGCTCGTGTCCGCGAGGAGCGTCTGGCCGAGTACCGCAAGAAGAAGGAGGCCAAGCCCAAGACTATTGCCAAGTCTGTCGTTACCCTTGACGTTAAGCCTTGGGGTAAGTTACAAAAAAGGAACAAAAAATATTAATAATAAAGAAGTCCTGCTAATAGCGCTACCGCAGATGATGAAACCGACATGAAGGCTCTCGAGGAAGCCGTTCGCAGCATTGAGAAGGATGGTCTTGTTTGGGGCGCCTCCAAGCTCGTCCCTGTTGGTTTCGGTATCAAGAAGCTCCAGATTAACCTGGTCGTCGAAGACGAAAAGGTTTCCCTGGGCGATCTCGAAGAGCAGATCCAGGAGTTTGAGGATTACGTCCAGTCCACCGACGTTGCTGCCATGCAGAAGCTCTAGAGGAGTCCCATCAATCGACCCTTGCGCATACTCCACCCGTCCTACCACGGTACTAGGTGCTTTCTTGCCCTCGTTGCAACGCGGCACCTATCGAATATGAGCCTGCATATGAGCATATTCCCGGAAACCGGATGGGGATAGGGAAGATGTTTTGGCCCGAATGCCATTGTAGCCTCAGGCAAATTGATTGAGGGTGAATGAGCAGAGACACCCGCGGCTCCGCCAGGATATGTCGAAACTTAATGGTACATGTGCAATGGCTCTGTTGACGGAAGGAAAGATGCAAAAAGAAAAAAAGAAAAAAAAAAAAACACACACACTCACACTCACACAATAAAAACAACAATAAAACAACAATGAAAAACCAAGGAACGAGTACCATGTTGAAATGACAAGATGGGAAAGCGGATATCATGACTTGGAACTTGGAGGCGGAAAAGTAATACCTGTGCATAGGAACCAAAAGAAGAGCAAGGCTAAAAATTTAAAAAAAAAAAACTATTTACTACGCAACGATCGAAGATAGCTAACCCTCGTGCCAAACACTGAATGTGCAACGTAGAAAGAGACGGCACGAATCCAACACATTTACGAGCAATCCCTGTACTTTTTTCCTTGCACGAAACCATTGGACATGCTCACGGCACATCGCTTCCCAACAATCCCTTTTTCCTACTCAATCAACAAAATCTGGCGTGGCACGCCAACGCCACTCCCACGGCAATGAAGCCGTGGTTTCTCAAAAAAAAAATTGTCCGCGGCAGAGTAAAACACAATAAATAAGGCCACACATGACTCGAATCGCAGAGCCGCCCGACCCTTCGCCCGACAACACCAAGCGACGAGAAATCAACACAGGCAGGGACAAGTACGAAATCAAAAGGAGAGCAAGCCGCAGAAGCTCAACTGCCTCGGAATAAAAACTGCATGTCTTCCGGGGTCAGACTCTCCATGGCCTTGTCGTCAGCGTTGATGGTGGAGTGAATCATGCTTGTCTTCTTCTCCTGGATGAGCACCATCCGGCTTTCTACGGAATCTTCTATGCAGAGCCGAGTGATGGTGCAAGGGCGAGTCTGGCCGATGCGATGACATCGGTCCGCGGACTGCCATTCTGCTGCGGGGTTCCACCATCTGCATGGGAAGTGGAATTAGCAACGTTTGACTCCAACTATACCAAACCCCCCAAAAAAGAAAGAAGAAGAAAAGAAAAAAAAAACGTATAGAGAGAGACTTACGGATCAACAATAAACACCCTCGAGGCTTCTGTCAGGTTGAGGGCCACGCCGCCGGCTTTGAGCGAGACCAAAAAGCATTCCACGTCGACGTTGTTCATGAAATGCTCAATCGAGGCTTGTCGTTGCGCCGGAGTCATGCTACCATCAAGCATGACGGTGGTGAAACCGGCCCGTCGAAGTCTCCACTCGATGAGCTGAAGCATGGTCGTAAACTGTGAAAAAATGATGGATTTGTGAGAGGCGTTATCCGAGCGGAGTTTGTGCAAATCATGAAGGAGCAGTTCGATTTTGGAGGACGAAACCCAGTTCTCCATCTTGATGCGATTGATGATAGAGCTCTTCTTGACCAGAGCTTCATCCTGCTCAATCTCTGGTTGCTCCAAGTCTATCGACAGTGCAATGTGGCAGGTCGGACAATCGGGCGTGTCCGTCGACTGGACGTAGCCAGAGACGCAAGCCCGACAGAAGTCGTGTTTACATCGGCTTCGAATCGTATCCTCGGCCGGCTCATCGCAGATGCAGCACACCAAAACGTTCTGCCCACCATCCGCGTGCTTTTTCAGCAGCAGATCCGGATGATCCGCCACTTGACGCATCTGCATGATGAGACCAAAGATATTGGCGTAGTTGTTCAATAAAACACCTTGTGCCACGTAGGTATCGAATTTGCGCTGTCCGTTCGTCATGATGCTGCTGGCAAAGTCATTCTCTTCCTCGCCGAAAAATTGTCTATCCACGTGAACTTCTTTGACTGGCAACTCCATGGAATCGGTGTGATCCTTCTTGAGGCGACGTAGCATGATTCGATCAGTCATGAGGCGCAACTTTCGAAACGCTTCGTGACCAGGACCCAGGTTGCCAAACTTCTGAATAGGATTCAAAAGCTCCTGATTGAAAACGGAAACATGCTGCATGCCCGCGTGTTTACAATGAGAACAACGACTCTCCTCATTCATTGACCACTCGAGCGTGGAACAAGGACATTGCTTACACAGGTACAGCGCAAAAGGTCGAACGTTGAGAAATCGGATCAAGGAGAAGAATTCTCCGATTCGGTTCTGCAAGGGCGTACCCGAAAGACACCAGCGATAGTTCGTCTGCAGGGCGAAGCAAGCTCTGGCCGTCATTGTGCTTCTTGTCTTGATGCAGTGGGCTTCATCCAAGATGATCCGATGGAATTTGATCGAGTGAATGACACTCTTCTCTTTGTGTATACCGGTCTTTCTGACAAATCCCTTCTCCTGCTTTCGATACATTGATTCCAAGCTGTTGTACGACATCATGATCACGTCGTAGGTTCTGAGTTGTTTGACAGTCATTGTTTTCGCTTTTTGGTTCGTGCCGTGGTAGATGAACGTCTTAAGTGTACCGTCCGTGTATGACTTGATTTCGGATTGCCATTGCATCAGCGCGACCGGAGGGACGAGAACGAGGGAAGGTTGCTTTGCCGGATAGTCCGACATGATGAGGGAGACAGCCTGGATAGTTTTTCCAAGTCCCATTTCATCGCCCAGCAATCCTCCCTTCCAGTCCGTCTTTTCCATTTCCTTCATCCAAGCGAGACCCTCGAGCTGGAAAGGCTTCAATTGGCGTGAGATTGTCTGGGGTTGGGCGGCCATGCCGGCCTTGATTACTGGCAGCTTTTCCAAGTCATCCCACATGGTAACGATTTCAGGGTGGTGAGCTTCAAGACGTTCACGCTCCTTAATGAGGCGTTGTCTATTGCCGACTCGAAAACCTCGGCGCTGGGCCGCGATTCTGGGCAGTCGTGCGCCAGGGTCATCGGACTCGCTCGAATCCAAAGTCGAATCCAAAGTCGAATCCGAATCGCTGACGACAAATGGCAGGGGAGACAGTGACCCCATTCTGGAAACGCCGGTCGGTTCGTTCTCAAAAATATCGTATATATCGTACTCATCGAATTCATCCTCCGAATCATGAATTACAATCGCGCGGCGTCTAGTCTTTCCTGTTACCTTTGCTTTTGTGCGTTTAGGTTGCGCGGGTTTCTTCGATTTTTTTCTTTTTGAAAGTGGTTCCTCCTCTGTAAACACAGCCTCGTCTTCGTCGATCAAACAGGAATCCCGGGAGTTGGCTGAGGGTATTTTGGCTTTTGAGTCATCAGAGAAGTTAGCCTGTACTGCTACTGCGGCTGCAATTTCGCTATCCATATCAATGGCTGAAGCATGTGGAGAATCTTCAGAATCAGGAATCGTTCTACTCCTTTTGGCTGGCGGAGCGACTCGGACAGACGAGCCAGTTGATACTCTGCTTCGCTTGGTAGTATTGCGAGCGGGTGCAGGCGTTGAGAAGGCTTCAGCTGGGCATGTTTGCGTAATTCTTTTCTGCCGGAGGCTGTGCTTCGGCTCCGATATCTCATCTTCCCGTAGAAACTCTTCTTCTTGCCATTTTCGGGCGATTTCGGCATCTCGCTTCAGATCGGGGGAGGAATTGTCGTTATCGTCGTCATCATCCCCCGAATCAAGTATTTCAGTAGCACTCTTCTTTCGAGTTGGATTCAATGAGTAGATGCTTTTTTTTAGTGCTCGATCCGTCTCGAATCCGTCAAAGTCTGCCACGTTAGGCAATCGAATCTCGAAGGAGACCCTGGGGGGTTGGGTTTTGGAGGAGGCTCCAGTAATGACGGGCGTCGGAACTTTGCTCGTTCCTGGCGTTGAGAGTTCATCATCGGGAAAAAAGTCCGGCAGTGTTGACCCAGATGAACCAGAAACATCGTCGATTACGGAGGCCTTTGCATTACGTCCTTGGGAGACGGCCTTTGGTGCTGGTGTTGACGTCGCCGAGTTTGAGTGACTGCCTAAGAGAGATGCACGGCTTGGTCTGCCTCTCGGTCTTTTCGGTCGTGGTGAGATGTTTTCCAAAGCCGTGCTTTCATTTGCAGTTGAGGGTTTATTAGATGAAGCAGACCTGGTTCGCCGAAGCCAATTTGTATCTGAAGTTTGGCCATGTTCATCAGCCCACAATTCGTTGAAACGGGCATGTATCCAAGGTAAGAAGTGTCTTACCAGCATTTTCCAACGGCGCTGAAACGTTCAAACTACGTCCACGAGGCATGGCTGAAGCTCCCAACGCCGTTCAGGTCCGACAGACGACGTGTTGAAGTAGGGAAATGACGCTATGACTTGTTGTTTTGCTTTGCTGTCCACCGTGAGCAACTACAGCTGACCACGAAGCGATTTGCATAGACAATGAAAGGCGAAGTCTTAGAATGTCAAATGTGGCAAGAAATAAAGAAGAAGGAGAAGAAACGCCCGGCACGAGTCCCCGGTACCGTTCAAAAAGTCCTGGTCGAGCCAAAGTGAAGTGTCATGCAGAGGATGCACTCGGCGCGGCAGACGATGAACAAATGGGCGAGAACTCCGTAGACAGCAAGCAGCATTGAAAAACCGTGAGCTTTATCAAGATTCAAAGGCCGAGAGACCAAGAGGCCGAGAAAATGACCAAGAGGCCGACAGACGCTGGGACGTAAGAGGGAAAATTGCCACTGCCGCGAGATGGGGCCTTCTGTTTTTTTTTTCCCTAGCTCTCTCAAGTCTCTCTTTCCTTTTCCCTGGCCGCCTCCTCCGATTCAGCCATTCGTGACATTTCGCACCAACGCACAGTGTCTCAAGACGTAGGGCGCCGTCCGCGTTGCCAACTGAACACGAAGTCACGTGCGGACTGACAGAATGCTTAAGAGGCCGTGCTGCCGCCTTGCGCACTGTGAGAATCATGCTGCATGCTGTCAATTTGTACGCGGCCATGTGCGTCACTCACAGTGTGGGCTGGCTGAAACAGGGGTGGCCAGCGCCACCAACCCGATGCTGCGCAATGCTGTCTGTGGCAGAGTCATGCAGAGCGCAATGACATGACTGGTCCAGGCTCCAGCGCAGAGGAGTCACAGTGTGTCCTGGTAGATAGACACTGTAACGCCGTCACTGTCGGGCGCAGCACTCAGCAAGCTCCGTGCACGCAGCACAACGGCTTGCCGGTATGAATCACGAGTAGAGAGACTCAACAGAGCACATACAGAGCACATACAGAGTACATACCGCAGACCAATTTCTCCCACGGGCCACGACTCAAGGTCCATCGCCACTCGTTGGTTTCGCTTCAACGTTGTTGACAAAAAAAATCGATACTCCTCGCAGATTGGTCTGCAAAGCAGGCTGCAAGTCGACATCATGTGAGCTCTCGTCTCTCCTCTCAAATATCATCCGCGTTTTCCGGTCTATGAGCTGACGAGGTTTTGCCACCAACAGGACTCGTCAAAGCCGGTCTCAGAACCAAAATCAAAGTCAAAATCGGGGCGAGGCTCCAAGGCCGACTCGAAATATCAGCGGGCCGTAAGATGAGCGTACCCTTTGCCTCAATTGTCCGTATCCTGACGGTTGATCTAACTTTTATTTGTTGTTTTTTTTTTCTTAAAAAAAAAACCCAGTCAATCGGCTCTGACCGATTTTCTAGCTGTATGTCGATGATTCTCCCTTCAGCACCAGTCAGTGGCCTTTTTTTTCCCGCTCACATTAAGTCTTAGTCACACAATATCTCAGCTCGTCAAATTCGTGATGAAGCGGAACAGCGACGAGCAGAAGCAAACCGTCGTTCCCGCAGGAATGGGGACACATCGTCCGCTGATCAAGCGGAAGCGGAAGTGGTTGTTGTTGAGTCGAGCGCAGCTGGAGACCAGTCTTCCGCCGCCCGCAACGGCGCGGGCACTTCCGCATCCAGAAGGAGGACGACTGAGCGAAAGACAACCGATAAGATCAAAGCCAGCAAGTCCTCCAAGAAACGGAAGAAGCACGATAATGATGATTCGGATGACGAGAATGAAATTGCACGCGCCATCTTCCAGGCTCGCCATGTACCGCTGCCGGGCCAGATGGAAAACTGCGCCATCTGCGAAAAGAGGTTTACTGTCACGCCCTACTCGGTCGCCGATCCCGACGGCGGCCTCCTCTGCGCGCCGTGCGGTAGAGAGGTTGCAAAGGAGCGGCAGGGACTGCAGCCCAAGAAGAAGCCAAAAAAGCAGACTGGCGGAGTGGGATCCCGCCGAAGCATGCAGAGTCGCATCCTCGACGGCGACGTCGGCACCAAGAGTCTGGCAACACTGTGCGTGCAGACGCTCGCCAAGAATGTCGACATGGCCGAAAGCCTAGGGGATCTGCCCGAGCACCTCATCGACAAGATTGCCCGCATCTTCTCCAAAAGACGGCTTCTCCGCCCGGAGACCCTGCCACTCTTTGTGCAGCCGACAGTGGAAAGCATCAAGATATATGACGGCGCGAACCTGGGCGTCCAAGACTACATTGGCATTTTCCAGGTATGCTCCAACCTTCGGCGATTCAAGGCGCGGTCGGCTGTGCAGTTCAAGGACGAGGCCATGGACTATCTCCTGTCCCGCGATACCGCCCTGGAGGGCTTTTACCTGTCCGGCGCCAATCTGCTCAGCGAGGAAAAGTGGCACGAACTCTTCAGGAAGAAGGGCAAGTTCTTGAAGAGCGTGCAGGTCTACTATACAGACAAACACTTTGGCGACGACACCATTGGCGTCATGGCGACTTGCTGTCCCGGTCTCTCTCGCCTGAAAATCGAACACAACCAGAAACTCACACAGCAAGGCGTCGAGTCCATTGGGAATTTGTCTGCCCTGGAACACATCGGCCTGCAGTTGCAGCAACCCCTGCCCTCCAAGTCCCTCACCCCAGTCATCTCCAGGATCGGGCCACATCTCAAGACGCTCTCCCTCCGAATTGTCCCCGAAGCGGACGATGCCGTACTGCAAGCAATCCACACATCCTGCCGGGTCTTGCAAAAGCTCCGCATCACCGAAAGCGAGGCCATGACGGACCAAGGATTCGCACATCTGTTCACGGACTGGGCGAACCCTCCGCTGCAGCAGGTAGACCTGCAGAAATGCCGGCACCTGGACGCCGCCCGCCCGCGCGACAACGACGACAACATTGGCTTCTGCAGCGAGGGATTCAAAGCGCTCATGGCACACTCGGGCTCGAAGCTGGTGGACCTCAATGTCCACGCCTGCCGGCACATTTCCCGGGAGGCGTTTGAGCACGTCTTCCACGAGGCGGCCGTGTACCCCGAGCTGAAGCGACTAGAGATCAGTTTCTGCGAGCAGGTGACTGATTTCGTGCTGGGGCGCATCTTCCGATCGTGTCCCAGAATAAAAGAGGTCAACGTCTTCGGCTGCATGAAGGTCAAGGACGTGCTCGTTCCGCGGGGCGTCATTCTCGTCGGCGTGCCCAACGCGCGCGGCATGATCACAGAGGGCATCGACTCCCATCTACCCCTCGATAGCCCCGTCCCAGTGTGAGCTTCAAGTTTGTCGGTGAAAGAGGGTGTGCGTTTCCATGTAGCGGTAGAAAGAGGGGCTATCATCCCGGCAGGCATCCCTGACGCGTGTACGTATATATGATGAAATCAACATCCATGTTATGGAAGGGGGGCATCTCGCCTATCTGCTCGTATGCATCTGGATGGACTGTAGTGTGTGAGGGATTGAGGAAAGGGGAAATCAGTACGGTGCGCGGTAACTGCGCTTTTGATCCGCGGTTGACATGGTAATCACAAGCAAGGAGGTCCTGATGCTCACCGAGTCAAGAGGGCTCAATTTCTAGTCGATACTTGTTCTCATCCCGTCTGGTGTATACTGATTCTCATCTCGTTACGAACCTGCTTGGCATCATTGCCGCCATTGGGTTATTTGATAAGGTAATACAGGAGTTGTACTGTACATGTCATGTATCTTCAACGAGCTTTGGGTGTAGCCAGTCCATTTCCCACGTCACATGAAAAAAAATTAAAAATTAAAAGGACCTCCCCTCACCCCCGGGATAAAATAGCAAAGAACTTTTCACTTGTTGTTCTGGGCGAAATCCACATCATTTCGGCTCCACTCATTCAGGCGCTGCTCCATCTCAGCATTCAAGGGATCGCTTCTCTTCCACTTGAGAGGGTTGCCTAGACAAGCCGACGTATCTCCAAGGTAGTGCAGGTGTGGGTTAAAATTCATGCCGCTTGTCCCGCCGCTGCAATCCGTGTTCTTGATTCCTGGACACGTTTTGATCACGATGTTGGGATCGTTGGCCTCTTTCCCCCCGTTTGTGATCCAGTACTCGGGCGACATGTGGCGATAGCCAAAGGTGAGCGGGGGCAGCCTCGTGATGGGATCACCGCTATGCGTGACGCGGAAGTGAGCCCCTGGCTGCCCAGTGATCCAGTTTGAGAAATAGTCGTTGCCAACCCGCGGGCAACCATATGTGTATATATCCAAGGGGATGCCGTCCTGTATAAGATCTGCCGCGGCGAGGACCGCCCCAGCGCCGCCGAGGGAGTGGCCCACGGCGATAAGGCGAAAGTCTGGATAACTGCCCCGGGCTTTTTTGACGGCCGCCACGGCCTCGTCTCGGATCTCCCTCCAACCCTTGGAAAATCCGGCATGAACCTTACAGTTGTTTGTGAAATGGCAGTCGTGCCAGAAAAAGAGCATATCTGTGACAAAGTTGCGGAGACTGTCGCTTCCACGGAGGGAGAGCACGATTTCCTTACGGACTAGGTCCAGGGACACGTAGCAGCTTAGTCCGGTGGTAGAGCCTCTGTGTCCGAAATAATACGAGAAGAAGAGGATCAAGACCTCGTGTCAGTCGGAAGTGAGAGAGGGACCAAAAGGATCTTGGGCAGACAGGGGCTGACATACACATAGGATCCCACGACGTAGGCCTTGTTCTGCTCAACTTGGGGACAAGCGTTCTTGTCGCATTTAAGTGGGCTTCCTGGCGAGGCTTTGTAGTTACAGTACGCGGCAGCGGCGTGCTGGACGTAAAAATTAATGTTGTTGAAGACGTCTGCGGGCACTCCGACTGTGGTAGTTGACGCCTTATGTTAGATGATGCGTCGAGGAAAAGGGGAAAGACGAGGCGCAAAACGAAAGCAAAGAGGGGGAGAAGAAGAAGAAGAAGACGACGAAAGGAGAGAAAAAAAGGACGATAAAAGCAAGAAAGGAATCGAGTGAAGAAGCAAAGACAAACCGTCTCTTTTATCAAGAAGCCTCGCATAGTCCTCGATGCTGTCTATGGAAGTGGCCGTTGCCAGAACAGTAAATCGCAAAAAAGCCGTGAATAACATTTTGTGGGCGATGGAAATATCCCGACCAGAAGCAGAAAGTGAGAGATTTCTTCTGATCCTATCTCACGCAAACGTGGCGTGCCTTGGCGGGATCTCTGTCTTGACCTAACTGTACCGTCTAGCAACTACATGCTCCCACACGGAGAAGCAAAGAAGCTTTATAGTCATCCGGTCTGGCATACCGGAGAATGGCGTCGCACATGGATGATGGCTATTCTGCTGGGATTGGCATGCCTCGAGCGAGCACCATGAGACGACAAGGACAGAAAGAGCGAAAGAGCGAAAGAGCCGCGGGGGCGAGGGCCCCTATCATCACAATCAAATGACTAGTCGCCATTTTCGACCACTAATCACAGGGACTGGGCTATGCTACAAGCCTATAATCTCTCTCATGCCGAAAAAGTTCAACAGCGGAGAAAATCCCATTGCCCAACGTGTGAAGCCCTATGATGCCGACGCGATGTGAATTTGATGTTGACCAGGCACGCGCGGGAGGGGCTTACGTGGATGTAGCGAGAGGCTATAAGAGCGAGAAGGAAGCCATTATAAGTCCTTCATCAGGCGGCAGGTGGTTTTGGAACAATGCATTCGGCCCGTTGTCCATGCCGAAATCCGATTGCAAGGAGGCGTGCCTCTCGTTCTTGCCGCGTTCGAATGAATACATGCTGCCTTGCTTGGCTCAGCGGCAGAGAAGTTGGAGCCGTGCTGGCTGCGCCGTCGCAGGCGTTGAGGAGGAGGAAGGAAAGCAAGGGTTCCGGTTCAAAGTTCCGCGGCTTGGCAGTGATTCCCATGAGGCGGAGTCGGGCACTGCTCGGAAAATCGATTCTTTATGTAGCTGGCGGGAGGAATTGCTGTAAACATGGATAACATCATATCCCATTCCATGATGAGAAGACCAGTCGGAGAGTCGAACCAAGATTTGAGCGCAGAAAGAAGCTGATGTTCTTCCGCGGCAGGAACAGGTCAGCACGCAGTGGCAGTAGTGCCTTCCACAAATTCCATACTGGGAGTTGCCTGCCAACAACGTAGTGCACCTCGGAGGATACTAGAAACCGGATTCGAAACGGGTCCCATTTTGTCATGACTGGTAGTTCCAAAACATTGCTTTTCCCATAAAAACATACAGGCAGAATAAAGTTGCCCGCCGCAGCAGGCAGGGTTGCATGGTTGATCTCTTCCGCTTCCGAAGTCCCGAGGGGCACCAGAGGCGGCTGGATCTCGCAAGCGTTCCGTCTTTTTCCTTGATGCCCTCGTCTCTCGAGTCTCCATATAAAATCTGGGGTATCGGTCCCAGGATGTGCAAAACGTCGCCGTCCGCTCGTGCCGCATACACACACCCTGGACTCGATTCGCCGAAGTAAATTATCAAACGAAAGCAAAAAGGGAAATCACGGCAAGGAGTGGGTTCAAGGGCAACGAGCCAAAATGGTCTTTGTTCATGTACACTACATATTCTAAAACAGGAGCCCGATGCTGCGCCTTTTTTTATTACTATTCTTTTACAATTCTGTTATGATTCTACTACTACTGTTTTGGAATAAAGGATGTTATAACAAAAAACCGAATAATGCCTCATAAACGTAATTCGCAGAGCCACGATATAATCAGACATGCAAGTAATTTCCATAAACTTTAGACACGCATAAATTGAAGCCGACGCCTTGTGCAGGCACCTTTCCTGTGTTTTTTTTTTTTTTTTTTTAAAAAAAAAAAAGAAAAAACCGTCGGGTCTCGCTTGCCTCGTGGAAATTTGGAAAGGATGGGGATGCATTCGGATTCACATCGTCAAAATAATCTCTATATGTTTGCAGGGCCCGTCTACATTTTCCACCGAAAATCAGGATGCTTCCAGTCCATCGCCTGAATGTCTTGCGCCGTCTTTCCCTCCAGCGCGGCTGCCGTATCCACGGCGTCTCGCCTTTTGTTATCCCTCTTCATCCAGAAATACAGGCCGATAGCGACCAGGAAAATGGCCGACTGGGCGGCAAAGTTCAGCCCGTTCCCAGTGTGGAAATCCGGTGCGTCGGTCGATACATAAGCCCACGTGGAGATCAACCCGCCAATGTTGCCCATCATGGCGTTCGTGGCAATGGCCGAGGACCGTGCCGTGTCGGAGACGACATTAGCGGCGACGTGCGAATTCGTCAGTGCGCCGTAGGTGACGATGCCGAGAAATGGCAAGAAGGTGGCTCCGTAGCGCACGCCGGCCTGCGCCGTGGCGAGGAACAGGGCGTAACCGAGGACAGTCAGGGGCGCGCAGAGAATCATGAAGATGGCACGACGGTTCAGGCGCCAAGAGGCGTAGCTGGTGACGGCGCATGAAATGGCTCCGACCAGGTATGGTGGCACAGTGAGGAGTTGCTGGTTCCCGACGGTGTGCTTTGGAAAGATGGTCTTGACAATGGTGGGGAGGAAGAAGGAGACGCCGTGGACGGTGATGCAGTCAAAGAAGAAGATGATGGAGGTGGACAGCACAACGGGGTTGAAGATGCCGAGCCGGATCTTGTTCCAGCTGAATTGGTCCACGATGTCCGTGGTGGCGATGCGTTCGGACCTGAGGCGTCTCACGGCCAGGTCTTTTTCTCGAGGCGATAGCCACACGGCCGTTTCAGGGCGGTCGGGAAGAAGAAAAAAGCTTATAATGGCGACGACAGAGGTTGCGGTGCCTAAAGAGTAGATTTCCACACACGCCTCGTTCAATTTCTTTTGTTCTGGTTCCCACGAGGAAGAAAGAAGAAAGGAAGGAGTGAAAGGAAAAATATACCTTCAATGGCAAAGATCATTCTCCACGAATGCAGGCTTCCGAAGCTCTGCAACCTCAAAATCGCCGACGCCAGCAGCCCGCCAAAAGCACCAGCCAGCGAGGCCGAAATAATGAAGAGCGAGACCCGAAAGGTCAGCTCGCTCTGGCGATACCACCTCGAAAGGTAAAAGACCAGTGCCGGCATTATGCCCGCCTCAAAGATGCCCAGCAGGAAACGGACGGCGCACAAGGTGGAGAAGTCGGTGACGAAAGCGCTGCAGATAGTGAGGATGCCGAACCCCAACGTGGTGGCGGGAATAAACCATCCTGGTCCGATGTATTTGCATAGCATGTTGCAGGGGATCTCAAAGACGATGAAGGAGACGTAGAAGACGGAGAGGGCGGCGTTGTAGTCGAAGCCGCGGAGGCCCAGGTCTTTGTCGAGACCGGCTATTTTGGCGTTGCCTAGGTTTTTTTTGTAAGATGAATATTCTGGGTGAGGATGATGGAGAAGAACCGTAAGGGGTTGGACGAAGTAATTTTCCGTCCTTTTCTTTCTTTCTCTTTTCCGTTCTTTTCTTCTTTTCTTCTTTTCTTCTTTTCTTCTTTTCTTCTTTTCTTCTTTTCTTCTTTTCTTCTTTTCTTCTTTTCTTCTTTTCTTCTTTTCTTCTTTTCTTCTTTT